>JAZHYW010070211.1:0-41663 GCA_037355805.1 Ixodes ricinus
AGAGCTGCGCTCTACAAAGGAATAAGAAATCGTCACGGCGAGGTCAAGGCCGAGAACCACTGCCAGCCAATAGCAAGCAAAGGATCCTCGCTCCGCTGGCCGCTGGAACCGCGGAGTGATATCTCGAATGCGCGCGGCTCGCTGCCCATTAGCGACGAGAAGTTTGAATATCGCCGCCTGGTGGAATTTTTTTTTTTTTGAGACCCAGTGTGAGGATACGTTAGCTCTCTCTGCTGGTGCAAGCGCCTGTCAAGCGTCATGTACTAAATTAAACCATAATTGCGTGGGTAGAACGTGCACTACCCATGGTGAGGAAAACGGAAGCGCCCCTAGCGACCTTCTCACAGCGAGATGCAGCGCGCGACCTTCGGCGGGAGTCGTACTGTTGCAGCGCATCGCGTGCCATCGCAGCCGTCGCTTGATAGCGCCATGGCTCTTGCCTAACCTCACGCCTCTCGAGGAAGAGATGCTTGCGACGAACAGCAGACATGGGGTCCATGTCTCACGATGCGACAACGTTGCACGGCGTCGTTAATTCGACCGTATACACCGCGGCAAGCGCGCCGCGAATGAGCCAGTCCACCCGAGGCAGCGGACGCACCCGACGACAGAATCCAGCGGCTTCGAAACCCGGGTGGTAGGTACGCTGCAGAAGGCACGGGCACACGAGCATGGTGAGAAGAAAGAAGAAAGACCGCCAATACAACTCCAGCGAGCACTCGCTCGAGACCTAACGTTGAGCTCTAACGAACAAACACATCACTCCCGCAAAAAAAAAAAAAAAAAAAAAAAGTGCGTTGTTGTTTAGAGGGTTATTGGAGTATTATGCATTATGTTCTCTCTCCGCGAAAAATTTACATTTTTCGACTACTCTTGTTTGCTTTTATCATCTACAAAAGCATACACATTTCGTAATCGCAGCGTTTGCAATCTGACCGAAATGTCGCGTTTTTAGTGGTCACACCTCGTCCTGGTTGCAGGCACGATGCTCCTTCCATCGCCGGAGATGACTTCGATCTTTGATTGTTTTTTGTAATAGAAAATCTGCCGCGCATCGTTATGATTCCTGGATTTCTAGAATGGTCAGAGCGAGTTGTCGCCATATTTAGGCGATCTCAAAAACCTCCTCATGAGCAGCTTTACAAGCGGCCAGTCTCACTGCTCATGCATGATACAAAAGACGTAATGTTTGCTGTAGACATGATGAGAGAATTATCTACGAGCTGACGCCTATGAGCATACTCGAACCACGTTGTTTTTTTTTTAATCGAATGAGTGTTTATTTTTGGAATCAACCGAAATGGAGACAGGAATTAAAAGGCTCAGAAGCCTGACAAGGTCTCTGCCCCAATGCGGCGCTTTACAGCAGCACACAGTTTACAGAGTTAACACTTAGTAATAAACAAGATATTAATTTTTAGAATATACCAGAAAACAACTAGTTATTACAAACAAATTCAAATGATAAGGGTTATCACTGCCCACCATGAGTGTCCAGGATCCCTTCTGCAATTTACTAAAATTGTTATTAAAATTTATGTGGTCTTTAATATTATTCAGAGCTTTACTGACTTGATATTCCATTGTTTGTGTTCCATATTTTTGTACGGCTCTGGAGGGGGCCGCCTATGTGCGTGTCGAAGAGGGTATGCATGCGACCACGTCACTTAAATCCGTCACATATAGTTTTGTTTAGCGCTCGAGTAGCAATAATTTAAAATAATATATCTGATTGACCTTGATGAATGCCCTTATTTTTTTAAAAAGTGGTGCAATGTGGAGGTACTTGTATTTTACACCTTATAATTTTCAAGTAGGCGCAACGTGTTTTTCTGCAGTGTGAGCAACGAGTTATAGTTTGTGGTGGAATGTCGTGCCCCGCACTAGAGACACAACAATAGCTTCTGTCCGATTTATTGGCGACTGCGACTTCGGCTTTAGGGTGAGGCCAAATAAGGAAAGCCGACGGACCTCACAAAGCATTTCACCGACATCCTTAATTGCGAAACGTTTAAATACGCTCAAACATAGCAGAGTGGTTTTCATATTGCGCGTGCTTTCGATAAACTGCAGCTTGGTACTAAAAACGAAAGTGGTCCCAACACTATTCCCTGAGTTTATGCTGAATGGATGAGTAAATGTCTACCTATAATTTTAATAAATCCCGTATCACTTGCAAGAGTGCCCATCGAATGGAAACAAATGCAAAGTTATTTCCATTCATAAATCGGGCGACATCAATAATCCTTCCAATTTCAGGCCCATCTCTCTAACATGTACCTGCTGCACACTACTTGAAGACATTATACTAGACAATGACGGAACTTCTTGAGGAGCGGCACAACTTGTCTCCTCAGCAACATGGTTTCAAAAAGCGGCCTCCCTACGGTGACTAGGGCTGGGCAATTGATCGATTAACCTTCCGATTAATCGATGAATGCTTTAATCGCGATTAATTTTTTGAACCGGTTAATCGGTACAATTTTGACAAACCAAAAGAAAGTAAAAATTGCACGCTTTCACTGCGCAGACGTGGACGAGTAGACCTGTACGAAGGGCAAACTGTTAGGTAAAATGTTAATCTAGGTTAAACTGTCGGAGCGAGCTTTGTGAGCTTCAAGGCCGTGCAGAGTGTCCGTTTAGCGCAGTAGAGACTATGTAGTGAACAATCAAAGGAGGCCGCTCTTGCCGGAGAATATCAACGAGCTTCTTTGCCTCATGCAGCCGAAGTAATAACCTGTGAGAGGGCTCCGCGTTTTCGGATAAACCTGAAAAACTCCGGAAAACACCCGCCGGGACAATTTCGGTCAATTCGGATTTATCCGATAAACTCTGAATTTCGATGTGCCAACCCCCCCCCCTCCCCACGCACACACACACAAGTACACACAAAAGTATTTTACAATTTAATGGTTTGATCAGCGCATAGAGTCAATGGTCCTGGGAAAATGCCACTACACTTTTGTTTCAAATTTCGGTCACGACAAAAGTCACTGTTTATGTTTCCAGTTGGGGTCATACTGTTTGTGCTTTAGAGGAAGGAGTGGTTGTGTTTTCGTAACAGTGAAAGCTATGAACCATAGACATTGCATAAAGTGGGGAAGAGGGACAGTTGAAAGTTCTTTATTACATCCTTTACCACTAACCTCGCGCGGCCGCGTAGTAGATTCAATGGACATCGATATTGAGTATCGAATACAGACGCTTGTGTGCAACTTTTGTCGTAGGACAAATTAATATTGCCAGTAGTAATGACACACACGCCAAATACAACTGAAGAAAATATTAATTAATACAATCGCGTTTTTTTTTTTTTTGTCCAGCATACGTTTACACTGGGATAATATTTATTTATTTTTAATAAGAAACACTGCGAAATTAAACTTCTAATTTCGGAGAATTGGGAATCAAACAAACATAAACTCCGATAAACTCCGAATTTTCGGCAAAAAAATAAACTCCGAAAAACACCCTCCGAATTTGACAAAAAATAAACTGCGAAAGCACGGAACCCTACCTGTGAGTGAGTGTCTTTGAACTGTTCTCAGCGACTCATCGAAGTTGATTTTTAATCAAAATTGTATATCGCAATGAAACTTTGCTTGCGCCTGGTTGATACATATCGACCAAAAAAGGTTGAAAGGCGCGAACTGAACAGGACGAAAGAAGATACGCGTAAAACACGGACAAGGGCCAGCTTCCAACTGATCTAATGAAACACGAAACATCGCCTAAACAAAAGCAACGAGATAAAGGTTCCACCACTCATCACAGGCAGCCCCTCAAGAAACACAACGCCTTTGCTTAGCAGATAAAGGGATGGAATGCTTACGCATTTGTCAGCCGCTTTGTGTATATATTGTGCAGCTTATCACATACTCAACCAAGACCATATATATATATATATATATATATATATATATATATATATATATATATATATATATATATATATATATATATATATATATATATATATATATATATTGTGGCGGATTTAAAAGGAAGAAAATAAAGATGGCTGGTGGAGACGGGTCAAGCCAGCGCGCGCTCGGGACGGGCGCAGTGTTACGAACGGGTGCGGACACCCATGCAAGACGGTTGGGCGCCAATGTGGAGAGCTCTAGAGAGTGCAATGTGCGAGAAATTCCCCTCGTCAGCAGAGGTATCTGCACGTGGCAATGAGGTCATTCTCTGGCACCGACTCGGACCGTTCACGTATAGTGAAGCTTTTGGAGAATTTCTCACATATGTTTACAGAAACACCTGGGAAGACTAACATCCTTGAACACCGAATTGATACTGGAGACACTCCGCCTATCCGATTTAACGCGCGGCCCCTTAGTGTTCATAAACGCACACTCCTGGACGGAGCACTGAATGAGATGATCCGGACCGGAGCCGTCCGTCCCTCGAAAAGTCCATGGGCTTTTCCGGTTGTGTTAGCACCCAAAAAGGATGGCACCGCACGCCTCTGCGTAGATTACCGTCCTCTGAATGCGGTCACGAAGCGAGATGCATACCCCTTTCCATCAGTCTCGTCTGTTTTATATGCACTGGGGTCTGCGCGGATATTCACAACCCTCGACTGTAGTAGAGGATTTTTGCAAATTCCCGTAGCAAGAGATGACGTCCCTAAGACAGCATTTGTTTGCCCCAGGGGTTTGTTCGAATTTGTCCGACTCCCCTTCGGCCTATCTAACTCCCCTGCGAGCTTCCAGAGGCTCATGGATACAGTCTTGGGTGATGCAAAGTTTAACTATGCAATGGCCTACATGGACGACGTAGTAGTGTTTTCTAATACTATCGAGGACCACCTTCACCATTTGCAGGTCGTCCTGAAGCGCATGAGCGAAGCGGGTCTCACAATTAACCCGTCAAAAGTGCAACTTGCATCACCCAAAGTCGAGCTTCTTGGCTTCGTGGTCGACCAAGGATCACTCCAGCCGCAAGAAGAGAAGCTCAGAGCAATTATAGAATTTCCCCAGCCACGAGACAAAAAAAGTTTACAACGGTACCTTGGCATGGTGGGATTCTACCGCGAGTTTATTGCCAACTGCGCTGATTTGGCCCGGCCCCTTCACCAGCTATTACGCCGAGAGGTTCCATGGACCTGGACTTCCGCTCAGGAACAAGCGTTTAAAGCATTAGCAAGCGCTATTGCGGATACTGCATCTCTGAGACTTCCTGATCTCAATGCTCCATTCGTCCTCCAGACGGATGCCAGTGATTACGGTATAGGTGCAGTACTACTCCAGGAACATAACGCAGCGTTGCGGCCCGTTGCATTCGCGAGTCATACTCTCACCGCGGCCGAATGTAACTACACGGTAACCGAAAAAGAATGTCTAGCTATAATATTCGCTTTGAAAAAGTTTGACATGTACCTAGATGGAGCGACCTTTACCATCCAGACTGACCATCAAGCACTAACATGGCTGAAAAACCTTAAACACCCCGCTGGACGCCTCGCTCGCTGGGCTTTGGCTTTACAGAAATATGATTTTTTGATTGAATACAAACCAGGAAAGTTCAATGTCGCAGCAGATGCTCTCTCACGAGCACCCCTACCCCCCGAAAGGCGGACGACACAGCGGAACTCGTCGCTGTTGCCGACACTGAAGTCTCCTGGGGTCTTTCGGTGAGCCGGGACGAGCTACGAGCAGCCCAGCAAAAAGACGACATGTGCCAAAAGGTATCTCGGTGCTTGACTCAGCCCAATCAAACCGATGGAAACGGGACGCAGGGGTCAGTAGACGCATATGTGCACAGCGAGGACGGACTCCTCCTTCGCTACATACCGCAAGCAGACGAAGCCGACCCCACAACGTCCCCTTTTCGTGTGGTTGTACCCCGTACATTAAGGCAAACTTTCCTCCGGTATTTTCATGACAGTGCGCTAGCGGGCCACAGTGACGGTCAGAAAACCTACCAGAAACTGTGTCGCGTCGCCACTTGGCCGAGGATGCGCCAGGATGTTCTCCGCTACACACGCAGTTGCCTACGTTGCCAACAAGCCAAACCCAGGGGAGGTAAACCCCCTGGTTTGATGCAGTCAGTTGAAAGTCGTTTTCCATGGGAGATTGTGTCATGTGACATAATGGGTCCCTTTCCACGCAGCCCCAAAGGAAACAGGTATCTCCTGGTGGTCACCGACCACTTCTCAAAGTGGGTGGAGCTTCACCCTCTCCGCCAACTGAGTTCCAAGACGATTTGGGACAAATTGAGGGACACCTTCACCCGCTTCGGGTTCTGTTCCCAATTAATTTCCGACAACGCATCCTACTTCACAAGTAAGGTTTTTGAGGACTGTTGCACAGCACTGGGCATCCAGCACAAGTGCACCACTCCTTACCACCCTCAAGCCAACATAGCTGAGAGGGTCAACCGGAACCTCAAAGCAATGCTAGTAGTATACACCGAGAGACACAAAGACTGGGACAATTACATCCCGGAAATGGCTTTCGCCACTCGAACTACGGAGAACCGTACGACAGGGTTCACACCTTCCCAAATAAACTTCGGACGCGAGCTGCGATTTCCCCTCGAGAACAGCTTTTCTGACGACAATAGGGGACCAAACACCTCGTACGCGAGATTCGCTGAACAACTTCGTGATAAAATCACTGACGCTGTGCGGGTGGCTCGACAAAATATTGAGTTAGCGCAGCTCGATCAGAGAAACCAATATGACCAAGGCAGGAGACCCCTAGAATTTTCAATAGGAGACTGCGTTCTCCGGCGAGTGCACCCGCTTAGTAATGCAGCAAAAGGCTTCGCGGCATCACTAGCTCCTCGTTGGGAAGGTCCCTTGGAAGTTGTTTCACGGGTATCACGTTTGGTGTATAGGTTACGACATGTCGAAGACGGGTCGTTAACTGGACCCGTTAACATCTGTGATCTGAAGCCGTTTGTTTCTAGACATGCCACCCTTTAGAAATGTCCTAAGAAACACAGTCCCCTGTCAATTTTTGCCACACGGAAGATTGTTGCTCATGGTTATTTTCTATCCAGGCATGCCACCTCGACGCAGCAACACCCATTCATTCAGGCGATCTCGGAGCCGCTCCCGATCCCCCTACGCCCCCAATTCAACCCACGGGGCCACTCTCGCCGCGCCAGGCGACATAACCGCCGTCAGCAACCGCCACGCACTGCCGAGGCTGCCACCTGGTGCGTGATGGAGGCCGGGCGAATGGTCACATTCGCGTCCCGGATGGCCTGGGAACACCAACCTCAAGTGCCACAAGGGACTGCACCAGAGGACGTTCCCCATCCCTTCCGGCGACGGACACTGACGGAGCGCTGTGCTGCAGATCTGCCCGCCGCCTACGACGATGAAGAATACGCCGACATCTGTGAACTCTGCCGCGTCCCACTCATTTCATGCGAACAACATCATCAAGGAGCACTTCACCACGACCGAGAAGACCGCCAGCGGGCGCTGGTGCGGGCTGGATCACGGGCCCTCACACCTGCCGACATCGAAGCCGCCCTCCTTATTGTTGGCCGTGCCTGTCCCGAACGCCTGCGCCCAACACTAACCTTACCACCAGAACTGGCGAACGTCAGACTTAGCGACGACGAGATGTAACCACCACATCAAACTCTACACCCTCACAACCAAAAGAATACTCAAACCGTTCCGCAACCTCAACATAGAAGCCATCAGCCATCATCAAATTCCGGCGTGACGACAGACCATTCTGAAGACGAGGGGCGGCCACCGCCCATCACCAAGGCCTCACCGACCGCCCCCAACCGGCGAGTCGTGAACAAGAAAGCACGTCTGTCCTGGCCACCCTGGCACCACTTGCAAAGGCACAGCTTTCAACGCAACCCTATCGTCGACTGAGGCTGTGCAGTGACTGGACTCACGGCATCGCTATGCCCCCTGCCAAAAACTCCACAATCATGCCGTCTGTTCTGGGAGGGGACCAACGAAAACCACTTGATTGAGAAACTCATTCCCCCCCCCCCCCCCCCCCCGAGAGGGGGAATGATGTGGGGATTTAAAAGGAAGAAAATAAAGATGGCTCGTGAGGCGGGTCAAGCTAGCGCGCGCTCAGGACGAGCGCAGGTTAGAACGGGTGTGGACACCAGCAAGACGGTTGTCTATTCTTGAGTCTCCACAATATAAAGTTTGACTTATGAACGAGATCGATTAATCTATTAATTAATCGACTAAAGATGCCGATTAATCGGGTTGAAATGCTTAATCTACACGCAGCCCTAACGGTAACCCAACTAGTTGAAACATTCCATGACCTGCCTTTGAGTATAAACAATCGCAAGCAAGTGGACCTAATTAATACTCGATCTCTCTAAGGCTTTTGATCGCGTTTTGCACAGGAAATTAATTATGGAACTAGACCACGCCGTCGGCGAGGGGCCTATAGGTAATTGGATGAAAGATTACGTACCTAACCGTTCCCAGTTTGTACAATGTGAGCAGGAGGCATCCGAGACAGTCAGAGTCATTTCCAGGGTCCCCGCAATGCTCCGTTCTTGCCCCAGTCCTTTTCCTTCTTGTTATAAATGACGTAACTATTAATATTAATGCTAACATTAGACTTTTCGCAGATTGCTGCGTCATTTATCGAGAAATAAGTTCATATGAGGATCATTTAGCCCTAAATACTTCACTCCAATTAATAAATGACTGGTGCACTGACTGACAGATGATTCTTAACCCCCAAAAAATCTGTTTGCATGTCTATAACACGAAAAAAAAAGGCACGTCTCAATTTTCTTACGGCGTCAATGATGTAACACTTTCACACTTTAACATTTCAGTGTAAATTTTGAAGCTTAATAATCACCTGAGACTTAAGGTGGGATACTTATGCTAATTATGTAACTTCAGAAGCTTTAAAACAACTAAGGTATTTAAAGAGAAGACTCAAAGTAGCAACCACAGCCACAAACCTTTTAGCTTACACGTGTCTAGTTAGGCCTACACTCGAATATGCTAACGTAGCTTGGAGCCCTGAAACTAAAACACTTAAAACAAAACTTGAAAATATACAGCTATACAGCGTAAAGCCATAAGATTTATCTACAATAGATGCAGGAGCACGGACTCTCCTACCGAACTCCTAAAAAAAGCTGGTCTCTAACCCTAGCTAGCAGAGCTAAACAACTTAGGCCTAAGTTCCTCTACCTCCTACTTCAAGATTATTATATAATTGATAAATCTAGGTATGTATAATTTTCTAATACAAAACGGACAAGACATAAACATAGCAAAACATTGTCCAAATATTCTTTTAAAAATGACTGTCTCCGGTACGCTTTCTTTCCACTGGCCATCAGAGAATGAAACCAACTCGTTCATACTAGAGTCATATGTCTCGTTAATATGGACCCCGCTATTACGGATACCCCGCTATATAGCCACCACTTCCGGGAACAAACCTGGAAAATACATGCATCTTTGTCTCGATGGACAACTCACATTATGGACAATTTTTTTTTTTTTACGGGAACGGAGGCGTTTATATTAACGAGACATCACTGAATTACCAACAGCACCACCATAACTTCACTCCTAAATCAGCTAGATACTCTCTGGATTGCGATTAATAATTTAGGCTGTCTTGGTTATCCGAATTTCGTTATCCTTGTGTATTCGTGTAATTGTGTTGTATTTATGATGTTTTACTTTTCCTGACTAATAATTTCTACACTTACTATGCATATTTGTGTGAATGATCTACTATGACGTTCTACGCAAGGTTTATGTACTTTTGGCATATGTGTGTTCAGTCCTGTTAAAATCCCTTTTTTGATTGACGGATTTAAATAAGACAAATAAATAAATCACACATCCGCAGTATAACACGATAAAGATGTTCCAGAATGATTCTAAACTTGCTAACGACTACCCCGGTTCGACGTCTAATTACAAGCCCCCGAAATGATTATGCAGCACGCAGGGTCACGCGGAGAATACCGGTGGTAAGAGGGACAGTACGGAGGAGGGGAGTGGCTGGCTCCGCGCCCCATGCGGTTGGGAGACGGCGCTCGGAGGTTCCACTCGAGCGTGGCTTTAAACACCGGCTTTCTCGGTCCGATGACTTCCTGCTCGTAGGCCACGCCGACACTCGGCCCTTGGCTGCAGGCGCGCCTGTGCGCGACGTGTGCCCGCCGTCCGGCAACTTAGTCCCGGCGTGGCTTGACGCTCTTCTGCCGGGGGCCGGCTTCTATTTGGGGAAGGAGCGCGGCTCTGCTTGGTCACGTGGTCCGCACGTGCGCCACCAGATGGCGCCTGAGACGAGGAAGAATCGAGCCAAGCCGGAAAGGCGAGTGCTGCTGGGGGCTCTGGCCCTTGGCGAGCAGGAAGACCCCAGGTCGAGACTAGAGTCACTGATTAAGCCTCGCTTCCAGAGGAACGACACCTTAGCCATATTAGCGCTTATAACCACTGTTGCCAGTTGTCTGAAAGTTGAGTTTATCTAAAATAAAAAAAAAACAAGTGTTTTTTTTTTTGTTTTTTAGAAATGTTAGAACAGTCCGCAACAGAGTCAAACGATATGCGGAGCGCAAGCTTGAATTGAGGTCTACCTAGTGCCACTAAACAAGCTACGCTTCAGAATAACGACACTTGGCCATATTGAGGCTTCAAATCCTGGTTGCCAGTTATCTGAAGCTTCATCTGAACTCCCAGGAAACGCTTTTCCGGCCTCCACAAATGTTTAAACAGTCCGTGACAGAGCAAAGCAATATTACGTGACCTTCCTATCACCGAATCTAATGCTGAGGAAGTCGCACTTTTGAATCATCACGATCGGCAGTTGCGTCTGCTCTGCATACGAACCAAAATGGCGGCGCCCACAACAATGTCGGGGAACGGAGTGACGATACTCTAAGCGCAGTTCATTTAGTGACTCTAGGTCTACCCACTATCCTTCAATCAGAGCCAATCAGAGCTCGGCGTTCTGACGTCCCGCAGCCCCTGCGCAGAGGCAGACGAACTTGGGCTGCCCATAGCCTCGGATTTTAGGGGTCCGATTTTGGTCACAGAAAAGTGAGAGCGAAATGCAAAAGATAGCGTTCGCAGATCGCTCATCTGCTAATGCGAGCGAAGAACGCAGTTCGTCTGCTACGAGACGTCATACACAGAGAGAAATAAAACAAGAAAACGCCGTACGTCGTCTGATAACAGATGGGAAAAAAATGCATCGTCTGCTACCAACCGAGCGCCGGGGCAGAGTGAGATCGGACGCTGGCTGAAATTGTGATCGTCTGCTACTTCGAGCTTGAAGCCATTGACAACTCCCGCTTCATATGGAAATCTCAAGTTGTTCTTCTGGCGTACACAAGCTGAAATCAACCGGTGGGCGAAGGAGTACTACGGAGAATCCCACCAAAGGCTGCGAGACCCATATCGCCATTTGTGTGTGTGTCGGTGGGACGTCCTTGGCAAATGTTTGCCCGATTGTGAACTCGCGAACGGGTAAAAAAATATCTCATTGGTTGATTACGAGCAAGCTGCGGCGGCACGTCCAATCAGTGGCCGAGAACGCTCTCGCTCCCTCTTTAATCAAAATCGGACCTTTCACACAGGTAAGTATTGTACACGTTAATCAAAAAGGTAATCGATTACGATTGCAATTACCCCTGGTTAAAAGGTATCTAAATAGATTACTTGAGAAGAAATGTTATGCGGAGAGCAAGTTCGTCTGCTTCTCTTGCTGGGGTGTGGTGGTGACGTCAGAACGCCGAGCTCTGATTGGCTCTGATTGAAGGCAGCTGGCATGGAGGTCTACCCACTATCCTTCAATCAGTAGCCAATCAGAGCTCGGCGTCATTCTGACGTCACCACCACAACCCTGCAAGAGAAGCAGACGAACTTGCGCTCAGCATTGGTCGTTGCTTGACAACGTAACCGTTTCTTTTCCGATTACATCAAATTTTTAAAAATGACCAATGCTTTTTTGTTTTTGTTTTAGGACGGGTTTTTTGAACTGTCCAATATTGGATTAGTACAGTCCAATATTGGAATGTAAACTACTTATCTTCTTAATCCACCAATTTCGTTAAACCATCCACCTCTCGGAGATTTGGTTCGAGGATTTCTTGGTAGGAATTGGGCACAAAGGGCGCCATTAGAAAGGGCAGGAAAAACAGTCATGGTTGCAAGTAATTTAAGTACTTCCAAAGCAATCAGAATACTCTTCCGATTATATTTCTTTAAAATGTTATGAAATGATTGCAGAGTTTCTCCAAAAAAGCAGTGTTGTAGGCAGTACCAAAAAAAGTAACGAAATACGTTACTCGCCACTTCTAAAATAAATGAACGCGTTAAGCCGGGGTCACACTGCGTATACATCATACAAAAGACGAGACTGCAAACAGGTTCGAACGCAAGTCACCCCGAGATCCGTGCTTTCGACGTTCTCTGATTAGTCCCATCAGCTCGTCGGCTGAGTCTGGACTTGAGGCAAAACAAATAAGTATAGAACGGCGCTCCGTGCCTCGTACTTGTTTCTGCCTCTGTCCTCGATCCATTATTGGCGACCAGATGACTGTACTTGTATTCCCCATAGCTAAAAGACGACGAATCACGAAACATAGCCAACTGCCATAATAGAGTACGTGTTACGTCGACAAACAATGTCGATAGGAATGGCACAAAAGAAGAAAATAATTGCAGATTGTGCTTTTTTTTTAGTCGTGAGAAGAAGATTTAACGAGTAACGTAACTACGTTACTCGTGACGTCATCCAATGAGACGAAACGTCTCAATGGATGTTTTGATCTCGGTGGACATTTTGGTACGCGACCATTGTCTCTTCGAACAGCTCGACCGCAAGCGCTATTTCGTCGTCAAAGTGGCACTTAATTTGCTCATTTAGTCCCATTTTCTAGGAACAAGAAACCGGCCGCCTGATGGCCAGAAAAACATGATTTTTGTATAAAACCCATCAAATGTTAGGAGCTGGAAAAAAGATCAATATTTAGTCTTTATTTCCACTTTTTTTTTTTCACGTTTCCTTTTGTAGGGATGGCCGAAGGAGCTTAGCTGAAAGAGCTCGGGGAATTGGCAGCGTGGTCACTCGAAGCGTCCTTCGAAGGCAACCGATGCCTAACGTTTTTGTTTTTTTCCCTATGGCGGCAAGCGCCGGCCAGGTCCTGAAAGTGGAAGCACATTTCCCTGCATGGAAAGTGACCAAAGCCTTCGTTCCCAGGGCGGAAACGGGTGGTCGCCCTTGCCGCCGGGGTAATCGACCTTTTTCGAGTAACGAGCGCCGTCTGAGGAGTTGTCTGCGAACTACAAACGAAGAGCAGACCAACGTGCCTCCGCCCGTCAAAACACATTGGCATCGTTCCGTTGTATCGGTTTTCAGTGTTTTTTTATACCCCATACTACCTATACTGAAAAACGAAGCGTCAAAATATAGACATAATACGCGCGAAGAGAGATGCTGACGATGTTGCTGTCGCCATTTTCGCAGGGCACTGTCCCGGTGCCCTGCGAAAATGGTGACAGCGGGAGTGTACGCATGCGCAGAGCGTACTGGAAAAAGGCCCAATGGACCTTTTTCCAGTAAATTAGGATTGTCAGGGCTATGTGGGTGACTCCGGGGAGAGTGGGAGGTCCGGCCCCCTTCGGAATGTCGGCGTGCCTTTTTGGAAAAGAAGTTACGTTGGAACGAGCCCGTGCGCGGAGAGGGTCGTTTTTGTCCCGGGGTCCCGAGGGCTCCGAGTAACTTTGTTTTGCTGGACAGAGAGCTTGCCGTACGCGGCAAGCAGACATGGAAGTAATTCGTTACAAGTAACAGGGTTACTTGTAATCCGTTAACATGTTTTTGCAATTTAGTAATTCATCCAATACTTCTTTCGAAATGTAATTTCTAAAGTAATTCCTTTACTTCCTGAGTAACAAATTACTCACAATTACTCGCTACATTTCTACCATCCGGCGAAACAAAAAAAAGAAAGGTATGGTGGAAGAAGAGCGATGCAATTATATCCGCGCTTCTAACACGGTCACACTAGATGCGGGTTCGCGGCGGAGGGAGTGCTATCCAGGGAGAGAAAAGGAATTCATGGAAAGCGCGACAACGCAGTGTTCCTCCGGGACAGCCCGATGAGCGGGTCCTGACCTTCGCTGCACGT
The DNA here is from genome assembly GCA_037355805.1 of Ixodes ricinus. NCBI lineage: Eukaryota > Metazoa > Arthropoda > Arachnida > Ixodida > Ixodidae > Ixodes > Ixodes ricinus. The sequence goes on from JAZHYW010070211.1 coordinate 14,125, forward strand.
TTCAGGAGCAGAAGGGACGTATTCCAGGAACCGTTAACCAAACCGGGGGACCAAAGCCCGTGTGCGGGTGTATGTGAGCGCATGCGTGTGGGCCAGTTGGGAGGAGGGAAGGACGGACTCGAAGAAGCTTCTTCGGGCATATGCGGTGACCAAGCCACTGACGCCGTCACCTCGAAGTGACCCCCTTTTTATTTATTTTCTTCTTGGAGTATGAAACGCGAAAGATGTAACGAGAGAGGACCAAAGGCGGCGGGCCCAACCGAGAAGGCCACTTTGAGAACGGACCTTGTGAGACGCTCGAAACGAGAACGGGCTCAAATGAAAACCAGCTGTCTGCGTTTTGTTTTTATGTTTGATCGTTTATTGATGTTTCTGCCTCAGCGCGCCCACCCCGCAAACACACAAAGAACAGCGTGGTGCCTGTCCCCTGTTCACGCCTGAACGTTGTAAAAGCTCAATATTGCAGTCCAACCAGCTATGCGCTTTGTGCCACGTGACTTCCCGCTAGCGGGGTCGTGTAAGCAGAAGAAGCGTCTGCGATTTGACACCGGCAGCATATGGTAACAGCAAAATTGTCAGTTTCAACTGAGATCGGCCATAAACCCTCGTCACTTTCGACGTCAAACAATGGGCGGCAGAGCTTCCAAGCCGCATTCTTAAAAATGAGAATGTTGGAGGAAGTTCCAGTTGGGGCCGGTGGGGATTCTCGTTAGCGGCCTGTGCATGCGGGAAGTTAGATCGAAACTTTGGGGAAAGGGAAACAGCGAATAAGCAGTGGCTGACATCTGACATGGATACTCGAGTTGAGGCAGGAGCGGGCTGGTCACTTGCGTGCGAGATTTCATCTTTTCTGTACAGCTTTGCACGCCGCCCAGCATGTTGTTTTTATGTGCAAGTAACTATTATTATTAATATTATCTTTAAACGTGTGAGAGACGTGAACGTGGGCTGATTACTGGTTATGATACTTCTTAACTGCCTACTCAATTCAGCTGTGACTTTGTGCTATAATATTTCAATTTGGTGAACAAGAAAAAAGAAGTCATTCGGTCGGATAGCAACCTTCATCAAGCAGCAGTCTTCGAAACGTATTCAAAAGCAAGTAGAGCACTTTGTTCTCACTACTAAACCGTCTATATTAGCAAAAATAGCCCTTTAGCAATATGAAGCAGCCAGTGCGAACATGTGTCAGCAGTGTTTGCAGTTGGCCGATATTGCACTAGGTATATTTTGAGTGGTGTGTGTTGCCTCCACCAGCATTAGTAAGTGTATTGCCCAAATGCATCCGTCGTATGTTCATGTGATGCAATTCTGTCACAGACGATTATGCAGGACCCATTTATTTTCAACACCAGCTTAATCGAAGAGAGGGTATAAAAGACAGGCGAGCTGGTGAAGGACTTCCATAACAACCCAAAACGTAAAACGATAAAAAAAATGCTTTTGCCAATTACTTTTTTTATAAATTTGACCTTTAAAATTTATTCACCTAAGCATATGTGACAAATTCTACTGAGTGCATTTGATCTATGTTTTATTTTAGTTGAGGCAATAAATCCGCCCCAAAAACAGGCAGTAAACATTAAATGTATCTTGTGAGTTTCTTTGGAGTAACGCAAAAAGTAATCAAGTAACCAAGTAATAATCGATTACTTATTACGGCAAGTAATTTGTAACTTTAATCAGTTACATTTTAAGTCAAGTATTTGTAATTGCAATTAACTACTTTTTTCGACTAAACGGGCGCAAGTCTGGCGCCAGTGCACGAGTCGTCTTGTGCCGTGTCGTGCTCTGCATGTGCAAAGCTCCAGCGAGATCGTGGCACGTGCAGAAAGACTAAAGTTCCCTCGATGCATTGCGGCAGCGGTGGCGTAGCCAAACTGGCTGGTGAGATCGGTCCTACAGGAAAGCTCCGATATTTTCGGATATTTAAAACAGCCCCAATCAGGTTGTTTAGCTACAGGTGGTATTCACTACCGGCCAAAGTGCAGCTTGGTTCTGCTAAGCGCAAACTTCGATAAAATTTCGCGGCGCGCATTCCACACCAGAGAGATTTCTAGTTCACAGAAAATAATTGAGAGAACGTTCTGATTGATCGTACGCTGCGAACACCGCTTCCAAATATGTCGCCTGGTAACCTTAATAGACTTAGTAATAAAAAAGAGAGAAAAACCTCGTGTACATAGGTGCATGCCATCTGGAAGTTTGGTGGAAACGTGCGGAGTAGCCCAAAGTCCCCGGTGGGAGCGAGAACCACTCTCTCCTACCGAGCGGCTCCGCTTTAACGGTGCACACAGCAACCAAGAGAGAGGACGCGAGCCTCTAACCTGGGCGAGAGAAAGTTTGGCGCAAGTGCAATCAATGAGCACCGCGCGGGCTATCCAAACTTTCCTAATGACGTCGTAATGAGAGCGTGCCGCGGTATCCCGCGCCGCATGCGGCGAGACAACGCGGCCCGCTCGACGTTTGCGCACCGCACACTGGGAATCGGGGAGGCAGCCAGCTGGAAAGGCATCTCCTGCAAATGAGCGGTGAGACGACCCCACCTGCTCTGCCACCGGCACTACCTGGTCTGGCCGCCCCAAGCGCCGGACGAATTTCGTTGAGCGTGGAAGTGCTGCGAGGATGGGTAAACGATTAGGTCCTCTTGAGCCGGAGATGGCGGAGCGTTTCACTGCGGCCCGTCGCCGGCATTCACCATTGAACTGATGCTCAGATGCACTACGCCGTCAACGGGGCAATCGAAATCAAAACCATGGAGGTTCTCCCCATGGCCAAAGAGGTCACATAATGCAGCGTGCGCAGTGTTGTATCCAGGAATTTTGGGATGTAGTCTATTCCAGACTTGTGCCTATCTTAACTACTCTGCTCAAGATACCATATTTGAAATCCTTTTGGTAGTATTTCGGTATCTTGCGAATACATTTCGTCTAGTCTAGTTGCTACTCTATCTTAATTACATTTGTCACTATCTTGAACTCAGTATCTCAAATACATTTTTCAACCTTCGAAAATATTTGTCGCCGGAAGAATCTACGGAACTAGCGACTCCAGAGCAAAGCTGAACCAGACTTGTAGGCAAGCGACCAAACACAGGACAGGAAACAAGCACGAGCAAAACCCACTCTCCGAATACCAACAAAAGACCAAATGGATAGCCCCATGTACGACCGCCTTTATGTGTCTTCCTGTCCGCCTTTCTTTTTTTCAATTTGGTTTTGAATGGCACGGGACGCTTGGAGACAGCAAACTGCTGGTGACGTGATCTGGATTTTAGACCTTCTGTCTGAAGCTAGAGTGGTTCCGTCACCGGAAGGTTGTGACACCAACGCTCTTTACGGTCACAATGGATCATTTTCTGAAATCGCCGGTTCAGGGGGTTGTGGTATAAAAATGCGCGAGCGCGAACACTCCCTCCAGAGCCGTGTATAGAGAGAGTTTGTCCAATGGGAGGAGCGGGCAGAGCCAGGGAGTGCACGACACGCAGATAGAAGGCGTGAGCTGCTCTCTTGGCCCACCAGAAGCCGAAAAGAATTCCCTAGCGGTGGTGGCGAGAAACAGTTTTAATAAGAGCATAAGGGTTAAATGTAGTAACTCTTCATAGTTCAAAATAGGGTGCACGTGATGTTTCGATTATGGTCATGCAAAAAGATGTAAGAAACGAATGTGTCGCACGAACTCTGTTTCTCTCGGACAGAGTGTGACAGCTTGGACGGCAGATTCCCGGCCCTCGGTGCCTGGCGTACACATTATGGCGATCGTTCCGGTAGTCGCACTCTTCCACCATGATTTTGAATGACCGTGATTGAAACATCACGTGCACCATATTTTTAGTCATCGAGAGTTACTCCGACGCACTTATTAATTTCGTTTCTCGCGACCACCGCCAGGGTATTCGTTCTGTCTTCTGGTTGGCCACATTCGAATTTGTGAAGACGCCCTGGAACACGCCCAGCACGCTTTCGGCCAATGGCGCCTCCTCATTTGCCTCCAATACTTCTCAATGAATGGCCAAACTCTCTCTATATACGGCTCTGACTCCCTCGGCCAAGGAAGCTAAATCCTGCTGGCTTTATTGAGCTGCAGTGACCTAGACTGGGCTTCCCCAAAGCCCCTTGTGTGCCTATTGTAGCTTAACTTTGGCTCCCGAGCTCTTTCAAAAGCGTTTCTTTTATCTCCTTCCGAATGCGCACATTGTTTTATTCTCGGAATCCTACAACCCATTTTTCCGTTAGGTGGAGCCAGGGATTGAGAGCGGTTTCGTAGACACTCTCTTGAGTTATCTTGTGTTTCATTTTTTGACTTTCCTAATGTTTTTTGACAGTTTGAAGTCACAGACGCTCCGCGTCACTCTTGGCTGGAGAGACAAAATACTCGCTCTTGGTTGTTGATTAGGGTGTATCACACGACGGACCGGGCCGCGGACCGATTGATCACGTGATGCGCGGCCCGCGGGCCGCCCGGCTGCAATGAGCATCCACACGGCGGACCAAAAGAGCAGACGACAGAGCGAACGGGCCGGTCCCAACCCTCGACCTCACAGCTCCGCCAAACGCATGCAGCGAGCTGCTTCGAGGCTATTTGTAAGGAGCCAAGATGGAGGTTGAACGAAAGAGACGTTTGGCCGCGGTGGCCCTGGCGTTGACTATTGAGGACGAGGAGGACTTGAAGGGCCCATGAAACGAATTTTGGGTTGGGATGAATGATCTTAAATTGAGACTTTACTAATCGCATATTATTTAGTTGGCCAAAAGAAAGAGGCTAGAAAGTCAAAAGCCAACTTTTCGGTACGAACATTTGAAAATATAGCGGACTATTTTGTACCTTCTTGCCTTCGAAAGCTCTCCGCCTTTTCACTATGATACATCCGCGGTTCCAAAGGCGCGTCACCGGCGCCAAACTGACGTCAGCAGAGCCCAGCTCACGCATTGGACACGAGAACTGCGTCACTCGGACGTATGCGCTCGTCAACAATCAATCCGTCGACGAATATTTGGATTCGCGTTCGTGGCCAATGAGTGCCCTGACCGAACTTATCGTCACTGAGGGAATGACAAGTTCTATGGTGTGCATAAAAAGCACGGTGGAAGCTGGGAGTCATCGAACCGGTGCCGAAGGAATGTCACGACCACGTGATTTCACAATTCGCATTTGAGTTGAGGATTAAAGCTAAGGAGGAAGAAGTAGGAAAATCGTTTCATGACCCCTTTAAGTGAACCGAAAAGGGCATGCTGGATGAAGCCCTGGATGTGCAGGAAAGATCTTGGTCTGCATACGTCAACTCTTTTCGTCGCACAACAGAAGGTTCGTCTTCTTCGTCTTCAACAGTTGGCGCCAAAAGAAAACGACTTGGATTTGGATTCCAATCCAAACAACAAAAGTCGGCTTGTTGCCAGACTTGGCGCTTCAATTCTACTAAAACACCGCGGTCCGCCGCCAAGGACCAGGCGAGAAAAGTAGCTGGCATTTCTCTGAAGCGCGCGCCGTGGACCGCGGCGGTTACCTCGAAAACCGGTGACGTAAGATCACGTGATGCGCGGCCCGCGGACCAAACCAGCAATTTTGGTCCGTCGTGTGGATACACCTTTAGCGACAGAGGCTGCTGTCCTCTAGCCGGCGTTTTTCCTGAGCGTGCACGTTTTCGTTCACTAGCGCACTCATCATGAAGTCTGGCCGCCTGATCAACTTCTAGTTCGGCTGTTAGCAATATGCAATGCCGGACTATCTGCCAAGTCACCTGAATCGCGTCAAAGCATATTACGAACGTATTGCGGAATGCGTCATGAGTCGAGCCTACCGCGTAACTAAAGCATGCCAGTTGCCATGCCTACAATGCGTGAGTCCCCCTTGTTCCTAAAATCTTTCGGTACACATTATGTTGCATGTCTCGAATTATTTCAAAGTAAACTTCGATAGCAGCAGCTAAGTTGCGTCGCTTCTTGAAGGTCATAAAGATCATAGCAGACTGCAATATTCAGCTAAGTCATCACAAGTAGAGCACCCCCTTTTGACTTTTTTATTATTTTATTGCCAGCTTGCAACCTACTTGCCGAGTATCTTCGAATGTAATTCAATTACGTTTCTAAAGCATTTGTACTCTAATCAAGATAGTTCGCAGTAAAAGTAACTTAAATACTACTCTAAATACTTTTTCAAATGGGCATTTCATATCTCATGTTAAATACTTTTATTTAGTATTTGGCACAGCACTGGTCTATTCCTACCCGAGCCTGTTCCGATCTGGATGAGCAACGTACCAACGAACAGTTTTGTAACACTACAGCGTGATGCACTTTAAATGCCCCGGGATATCAGCGTCACTACACTGGCTGCTGTGTCTCATCTCTAGAGTGTAATAATTTCGCCATATTACAGCGAAGCTGTCTATGGCTAGGTTCTGGCGGATCATCTCTGGCGACAGACCGAGCGTAGACCAACAATTTTCAAGCGGAACGATGTATGCCCCACTATATACTCCCCTCCACAGCCGCCGCCTCTTTTCCGGGTCGTGTATACTCCTCCCCAGGCGCGGCATCTCTCTCCCCTCTGACAATGTGCAATGCCGCGCGCTCTTCGGCGGCCACCTGTGTGGCGCACTAGAGCCTGCGCCATGGTTGGAGTAGCCGCGCGCTCTTCGGCGGCCACCTATGCGGCGCACTAGACCCTGCGCCGTGATTGGCGTAGCCGCGCTATAATAAAACGTCATTGTCTCTACCCGACAATCGTATGTGACCTTTGTCTGTGACGTAGAGATCGCGCCACTGTGCTTATCAGTTTGACTTCAGACTTCATCACGTGGGTCGCACCCGTGTTGTACGTTCCGAAGAAGAGCAGCGGGAGTACGAGGAGCGTCGGCGCGCCCAGAGGCGAGAATGTGCGCGCCGCCAACGTGAAACCGCCGTTGCCCAGCGCGTCAACAACTTTGAGTGCCGACCAAGCTCCCCCGACGAAGACCTCGCCCGCGTCGAGGGCCGACGCGAGCAACAGCGTCAATTCAACCGGCGCCATCGAGTCAATGCCACCGACGATAATCGAGCAAGACAACCCAAACGCAAGCGCGACGCGTATCACCGCGGCGCCAAACCATAACATAGCAAATCAGCAATAGAGCTAAACCCCAACATAGCAAAATCCCACCACAGCGCCAGCTTCGCTGGACTTCCTCTTCACGGGGTGGAATTGGGCTTTCATTTTTTGCAAAGGCAGACTAAACTCACGCTTTCTGATCATTTTGCGCCTCATTTTAATTAATTTAATTCTGCTCTCCGGCATAAACTGTCTATGCCCACCGTGGCCTCTCCAGCTAGAAGGCACGTACACGTTCGACGTTGCAGGTTTGTTTCGGTCACCCGCAAAACAGTTCCATCGCGGTTCACGGAACAGCGGAGCGCAGCCTAGACTTAGTTCGGCCCGCAGCACCGTGGTATCGAAATGTGCGGTTTTTATATCGTGTTCTTTTCGATGAACGAAATGTGGTAATTAGCGGGAAAATATTCCAATTCCCTTTAAGCGCGCACGCGCAAGGACGGGACACAAAAACGCGACTCAGCATCATTTGCATTTCGTTACGAACATTTCCATACCAAAAGAGGGAACCTCCGGACAGGCGATGAAAGATTACATTTAAATAAATTCTCTCTTCAGCGAACACGAAAAAAAAAAAGGAAGACGACAAAGTGTTGAACAAAAGAACGTCTGAAACTCGCTATATCGTTTGTTTCTAGTTTTTTTTCTTTTTTTGGGCGCGTAAAACAACGAGAAGATGAATGAGCGAGCACGAAAACCTGCTCCAACTCGCGCATGGACGAGCAGTTGCGAGCGGTGCAATGAGATATTAGCGGAAACTGTCAGTGAGAAAGGTTCGGCTCCTTCCTGTTCGCTTTTTGCTTCCCCGTAAGGCCGAGGGAGCGACGCGGAAAGCGGAGGGGGAGGCGAGCGCACCGGAGGCATTTGCGTGCGGCAACTCCGATCGATGCCCGGGGGAACAATCGCACGGACCGAAGTCGAAGCGGCGCAACTCTTTCAATTCTTGCTTCTGGCGGTGCCTTGCGACAGCGGGCGAGAAGATGGATGAATAGCATTCGCAATGGTTGTAAACAACGCGGCGCATTGCTTGAAACGAGAGCCCATGCATCGCTCTTGAGGGGGGCGGGATTTGTTTTTCGAGTGAGTTTTTTTTGGCGTTTGGCGCCCGCCACGCGGTTCTCCAACTTATTTTCCGGAAGCTCCACGGAACTCGGCGGAAGTGTAGTGGAGCAGAATGCAGCGAGCGGTTTTGGGTAGTTTTATTTGGTGGTTAATGCAATTCATTTCGCCGTTTTCTCTTACGATACATAACGCGATGCCACGGGTCTTTATAACTTTTGTCGTGACTGAACTTTGGATACTTTACGAGAACGAGAAAGATCAGCTAGGGCGCTTTTTTTATGAAAATGTTTAGCGGAGGGTTATTTTACGCAAAAAGGAACTTTCAAATATTCGAATACCGAAATAAATATTACGTTTTTTTTTTTATTCATCGCTTGACTGTGACTAGAGAGTAGGCAAGGGATCGTCGTACAATTTTTCCTGGCCGTGGGTTGCTCAAGCAAGATAACCATTTCCCAAAACCGAAGGTGCGTGCCTGCGCATTCCAGAGCGTTATGCACGAGCTATTTATTTCGTTTCTGCTTCATATCTTAAGTACATCACCAATTTTTAAAAGACAAACCAATGAAATTGGTTTCAATGTAACCCCTTTTTACGTAACTAAACTGACGAAATTTTGACGCAAGTGTATGCTCTCGGCTCCAATAAGCCGCTTTGTGCCCTCTAACTTTAGCTAGTACTAAGCAAAAATAAAATAAACAAATAAAATAACTGTGTTTATGATTTGTAATTTTAAGCCTACCTATTAAGTATTTATTTTATTTTTTACTTTAAAAGGTTTGTTTACGTCGTCATGGCGGCTGAATGCAACGACCGTGCGAACCACGTTTAAAGAGATATTTCGGTGTTTCCTTCATAATCCCCAATTAGCCTGAAAATATGCTAAACACAGCAACAACCATCGCTGAAATAGTAACCCAAATATAGGGCCAAAATATTCTTTTGTTTCTCGAAGTCATTGAATTTACAATTTTGGTCCTGTTGCGGCCGACGTGGGTTCCCAGGATGGACCAGGCTCGGCTGGGGTCCAGATCCGGACAGGAGCTCCGGGCAGGAATCTCAGCAGGCGACGATGACGATCATTACAACTCTGCTTTGTTTACACGTGTATACGTCAGGAGAGCATTGAGCTCTGACTTTACAGCAGCTAGCAGCAGCTATAAGTCTTGATCTAGGTGAGTTCCTTAGTAGCGGTGGTCCGCTCCTTTAAAGTCTTTCGGTTGCCATGTAGTCGGGTGGAAGCCAATCGCGGCGGTGCACCAGTTTCCACCACCGACGCCTTCTCGGAAGAATCCTTTGTCCAGGTGACGTGACACGTTCACGCACACCGCACCGAAGAGATCGTCTTCTCGGTGGCATCATGCGTTCACGGAACTCCGTTTCGAAGGGGTCGTCTTTCCAGGTGTCTTGGGGCAGGCTGGACGAGTGACTGGCGTAATGTTCGCAGTTTCCAAGGCCCGCTGGGTTGACCTTGCCTGGATGTCTCGAGTTGAGTTCCAAGAAGGGCAGACATCCGGCCGGTTCGACGCCTCGAAGCCACGTTATTTCGGCGGTGGAAGGTTAGACGACTCATCCTTCGTTCGGCGGACTGAAGTTTGCACCATGACGTCAATGGAGCGCATCCGCTGACTGCTCCCGTGAGCGCAAAGATGAGACGATGAGCCAAGGTTGCTGACGGCTTGTCGTAGCCGTTGTTGCCGATCTTAACAGTCCTCACCGCGATTTTTCAATGTGAAAGTCTCTACTGGCAACAATGAAAAAGTGACGTCAGGGGAAGGCAGGGGTTCACTCTTCGGAATGTAGGTTTTGTTCCCAACTGATTACAGGCAGTTTCATGGTGTCAAACGAATTCCTTTGGAAGTTCGCTCCAGCAACCGCGCATGCAGCAGCACGAAAGAAATTCTCGGCATGGTCCAATTTTAGACTGCCCGCTCGACCTGCAATACTGCCTTCCCCCTGACGTCACGGCACTGAAAAGCGCGGGTACATTTGCATGTTTGTTTTGGCATCATTTTCGACGAATAAACGTTTTACAATCAATCAACAATCAATCACTTGCCGATTTAACAATAACTATTCCGACTGTCGCGATATACTAAATAGCATACCCGAAATGGTGAATGGCCGTATTGATTCCGAAAATATGCTTAGTTGGGTAGCTCAGAAAATCGCCGGAGTACAACTAAGCCAACCCGCGTGCGCACGCGCTCTGCCGATAGCAGAGCCACCATAGCGGCGTGAAGTCACGACCGCGTGTTGATGTATAGACAGTTGAATTGAATTCAATACAATTCATTTTATTTACTCCCATAAATACAAATTGAAGCGCGAGCGTAGGAGAGTTACAAGAGCGAGCAGCGCCCTTTCAGCGTCCCTGCCGAGCACGCACGTTCGTGCAGCGCCCGCAAGTGTTCAGGGTAACGTGCTCGGGCTTGGATTTGGCCTCGCTCGCACGTAAGGTAAAACATACTAAAAAATGGACCCATAAGATTAAGTTACAGCTACCGACCAAGCAAGCTACTTGGGCCTGTACCTTAAATATAATGAAAGCAGGTACACTCGGCGTCAACTATTTTATGCTACCTTGTCAAGGCCTTCAGCAGTGCTCCAACTTTGTCAAACGAGTTGCGCGAACGCGTGCAAATAAGGCGTAAGACCAAACCACGTGCTCTCGCAGCACTGCGAGGCCGCAGCACCGTCGAAGCTACGGCATCATCCACGAGGTAGCAAAACATTGTTGACGCTAAGCATAGACGCTTTACACACGCGCCAGGTTACAGCCGCCGTCACTGACCTCTCTGTCTTACCGAGATACTGATTACTGAGTCACTGAAGCAGGCCTTGACGAGCCTTCACAAAGGCCTACGCTGGGGAGAAGGACGCAGTATAATCTAAAATGGCAATACCCGCCCTGCTGCGGTAGCGATGAATCAGAGTAAACAGAATAAGAGGAAACAAAAACTGGAGGTCGGTTATGGCGGCGACCATGCGCAGCTGCTGGTTATCTATGTGTAGTCCCCGAACGACAACACCGGTGTCAGTTGGTACAATCAGCCGTATACATACGGTTCGCGATTCCCATTTGCATGACGCGACAACGGCCAGGCATTCCTCCGAGTCATGTCCCAAGCTCCGAGTTCCCGAAAGGGGATTTTCTCCTCAAGAGTAGAAGCCGCGGGAGAGTGCATGTCGCCGTCCTCTGCTCAAACACGGCGCAGCAACGTGTCTCCCTCTTCGGGGTGCGCGTGCCGTCGGCCGCGGGGAGCAAACTTTGCGCTCTTCAATGAAATTAGTCGGTGCGTGTTGCGGGACCTTATTGGATTACGCGTCGCGCGGCGCACCCCACCCCCGCGGGATCATCGGAAGCGAGGCAGAGATGAAACAGAGCCACGGGCCCAAGTGGAAGCGACGCCATGTTCCTGCCGCCATTCTCTCCAGCGTGCAGCGTCACGGCGGCAGGGATCCGCCGCCGCATTTGCTAATGAGCCTTGCAGGAAAAAGGGGAGACAGCATTCCACTCTGAAAAATGGTCATTTGGCGGGGCGTGCCCCCTCGGTTTTTTGGAGAGACTCCTTAGGGACACTGGAGAGGGTTTGCAGTTTGAACTTGCTGCAGGACTCCGGTGGGTTTTCCGATCTTTTGAGAAGGGATTTGAATGCTAACAAAGGTTACATCTATACTTTGTTGCAGGTTAAAAAAAAAGAAAAACAGGACAAGCGTTTTTCTGTAGAGAACTACACCCTTTCCGTTTTTCAGAGCGAACGGCAAAGAGGAGGCTAATGGATTCGCCTCTTGTCCAGCTTATACTCTGCTAATGTGAAAAAAGTAGAGGCCTTTGCGGAAGGAGCTTGTGCTGCTTTTCTTAACCTGCAGCAGTGTATAGGGTTTTAGGTTTTTGAAAAAGATGCGAGAAAAGGCGGACTGCAAGTTCAATTAGGGAGCGCGTCCTGGTTAGGAGCTTTAAACGATTAGAAGCATCGAAACAGACGAGCAAATGAGGCGTCCTAATTTACGCGTCCTAGTTTTGTGCAGCGCTGGAAAATACTTTATTTGAGCGCACATTCGTGCCAGGAGATTGCGTTTAGACTGTTCCCTGTCCTCTTGCGACACGGTGGGAACGCAGACAGGGTGCAATTAGTAAAAGTTAGTGTAGTTTTGTGTACGAGCGTGCAATGAGAAAGTAATGGCCCTGGCGAAGCGTGTGGAATTCTTCGACACAATATCTTTTATCTTTTTTTTTTTTTTTGTGGGTCACAGTGCGTCAGTGTTTGGAAAGCACTGAAGTATCTAAAATTTCTGAGTATGCAACGGAAGAGCGTCGTCGCCAAGCGCCAAGCCATACCACGGTTTGGGCTCGATGCAAGTGCGTTGGCGGAACTATTCCTTTGAGCATGTAAAGCGTTTGGGTACGCTACTCTAAAACTCGCCATTGTTTACAAACGCTCGAACCCTAACAGGAGTGTTCCATCCGTCTAACGATCTATCCGGCGCAATCTTTCCCAGCTCGCCAGGATACCGCATCGAAGGGCTCTCGGAGTATTCAGAGGACCCTTTTGTGCAGGCTTAATTGATTTAGCCGGGTTTAATTAGAACGTTATTCACCGGCGTCATTGAAAGACCACTTTAGGGGGAAATGAATCTCCTCTCGTTTCCTCCACAAATTTCAAAATATAATTATAAAAAAACGTAATAAAATGCGTAAGATTTTTTATTATTATTTCTTGGTATTGTGGATTTTTCCTGAGATCGTAAAAGGAGTTACAGGACGCGCTTGCCGCAGTAGCTTGGGACACAAATACAAGAACACGCAAATCGGTAGCTTCGAAATGCCACTTAATTGGCAAGCTATTCTAATCGGATAACAATTCACCGTCATGCGAATAACGGGGGTGTCGGATTGTCACGGGGCGAGTGAACCTGTTACCCTAGACCCTTCTCAATCTGCGTGGCTGAAATCGATCGCCCTCCTTTCGCCTACAGCAAGGAGGAACAGCATAATAATGCACCCGTCTATACTCCGTTTCAACGATAACTTAGCGAACTGTGGAGGCTGCAGCCCCCGCGACCCAATAAGGGCGCCGGAGCAAGTCACGTGACATCGTCGAGGCCACCGGGGCCTCGTTACCGCCGCAGCAACAGAGCCCTCCGCGACAAAATGTAGTTCTAGGCTTCTTTTTCTTTCAACGGCATTTGAACTCGCGCGATTCCATCTATAACGAGACGATATAAAGACTAAAAAAATTAATAATCACAAATTTATAAGTTTTAATTATATTTAAACCAAAAAAGTGACGCCACATCCGTATCCGGTCGAGTTTGTTCGCCTTGTAGCGCCGTGGCCGTTGGCGATCGCCGGCGATCGCAGCCGTGTATTCGGACGTTTCCGCTCAAAACATCGCACTGTGCCCTGGCATTAGCACCCGTCACAGGTTCCCGTCTAAATTGAGCGCATGGTTGTCTCATCAACTGTTCCCGAAGTGCTCGCTATTCTAGCGGATGGATATGTTGCTGCGGTGGACGTTCATCCGAAGCCGGTTGGTTTCGGAGCAGACGACTCTTGGCTAGCAGACGACAGCCGGTTCCTCCGGGCCTCGCGCCTCGCATTTGGCGTGGTGACACAGGCGCCGGGTCACGTGCCTCGCTCCGACGCTCTTATTGGGTCGGGGTGCCCTAGCCTCCACAGTTCGCCAAGTTATCGTGAAAACGGAGTAGAGACTTTTCCAGCGCTTATCAACCGGGTGAAAAATGCTGAGTCACTGAGCTGTGAACGCACGCGCAGCGTCTGGCATACCGCAGAAGAGAGCAACAGCGCATGCTCAGAGGACGCTCCACAGCCCGGCAAACAAAGATGGCAGAGCGCAGAGGTTATTTTCGGAAAGGTCTATAGACCTTTCCGAAAGTCGCCCTCTGCAGAATGCGCGTTATAACGCACAGAGTATGTGACCACGTTGCACGGGGATTCCTTTCCTCGGCGTTTATTTGCGTCCTGCGTGGCCGTCGCATGGATGTCGCGTGACTAGCGTAAAACCCCCAATGTTCGCGAGCCCCTAATTTTTCCGAATTTCGCGATTCGGAAATTCTCATGAACCTTTAGGCGGCGCGAATATTTCCATTGTCTAGAGAGGTGAATCGCAGCCTTTAGAATCCGGGAAACTTAATAGTCCGCAATACATCCCCGCTGCCAGATTGGCAAAAAATCGGGGCCACGAAAATAAAGGGAATTTACAGTGTACTTCGTTTCAGCTTAAATCCAGAAGCAGCCGACGCTACGACGTAATGGGACCATTCAAGCAGCGTCAAAAGTGCAAGTCACCAAGCCTCTTTTCTTTATGATTGGTTCAGCAATGATAAAACACCAACAGAAATAATGAAAACCACCATGATGGTGCGATTTTGACGCCGTCCGATTGTTCCCATCAGCTCGTAGCGTCGACTGCGTCTAAACATCAAGGAAAACTGAAGCCGGGCTGTGTTCGAGACAAAACAAAAAAACAATTAAATCGTAAATCGTCTTCACTTGGCCTCCAGGATCACGAATACTAAACTCATATTTCAGATTGATGCGCCAAGTTGCCACGACAGCACATTCAAAACAGGCCCTCCTGGATCCCGGCGCGTTTGGTGGGAGGAGAGAATCGTGACGTATTATAACAGAGATCTCAACATTTCCGCACATTCCGCAAGCCTTACCCAAGCAGTAGAAAACACTGCACGCGTTCCCTCAGAAGCGGCAAGAGCGAGGCAGTTGACACCTTTGGTTATGATGTAACACCCAGGGTACGGGTCAAATGGTCGTGATATTCAAATTCACAGGACAAAAATACGCTAGAATTCAACTCTAGCTTGTTTTTGTTTTTTATGTATCAAGAATTTGTTCATCTTGTTTTTTAGGTGAAACAAGGTATATCACTGATAGCTCGATGTAAAAGTTTGAAAAGTGTATCAAAACGGTACTACACATACGCCTTAAAAGGCCCCGTGTGCTGGAAACCACTGACTTTATCCATTTAGATCGGGGCTAAACCAAACTCGAATTATCCTCTACTTTAAGTTTGTTTTTAGGTTAAAAGTTGGTGGCTGGGTCGGAATTGTGGGAGTTTACTTATCATGGCATAATTATTATCCTATCGTTTTTTGTTTTTTGTTTTGGCTGGCGCGATATGATTTTGATATGCCACCGAACCAATTTTGAAGGCCGATGGGTATCCTCCACAGAGACATAGTCTTATAAAATCTTTATATTTCTGAACTTTCCGGAAATCAAAAGCAAATTGTTGTCTGTATGTTTGTTTATACAGCCGGAAGTTAGTTTGCCTCAGTGGGTGTCTGGCGTCTCAGCTCTAGATGAGCAATTTAGCCAGTGCGGTACAACCGCTAACCTGGGGTCTTTAACGTGCACCACGGAGTAGTGATACACGACCGCATGCCGGTACGATGCTCATCCAGATCAAAACGGGCAGGAGCGGGGATTGAACCCAGGATCCCATGTAAAACCCATATTTTACACGAGTGTAATCCTCTCAAAAATACCAAAAACAAATCGAGCACAAATATATATTTGGTAGCTTCCCATGCAGGAAATTTCAACCAACTTGAGCCAAGATAAAAAAAAAACGCTGATCAGGCTACGCGTGTTTAAACCGACGCACTTGTGTTCGTAGTCTATTGAGCAAGTAAATGTATTTTTAGCGATGTGCCAAACTAGTTAATTAACGCAAAGTAATTAGCTCACTTTTACTGCGAGAGCACTTAGTGGGAGACTTCCTAGCTTTCGTGCGGACAACCGCGCTTCATATCGACGTGGGTCATTCTTGGCACTCCGCCAAAAGATTCCACATTGACGTCACGCCGCGCATCACGTCACCTGTTACCTGGCGTCAGCCGACACCATGACGTATGACATGAAATTGTCACATCAAGTTACGTTGCACAGTGACGCCACGGGACCTAATGACGTCAGGTGACATCGTGGGTCACGTGATATAATGACGTCATATAACATTGTGACGTCACGTGACATTCAGACGCACGTGACACCATTACGGCACGTAGAAACATAAACATGACAGTGCTGATAATGGAAACAATAAAAACACAACATTATGTTCTGACATAATGTGAACATTATGTCAGAAATTTACTCGGGCGATAAAACGAATAAAGCTAGGTGGGTGTCAAGGCGGCGAAGCCAGGGGCGTGAAATTAGGTGGAGCCATACGCTTGAAACTTGAGTGCGGGATTTTGGAGGCGTTCCTCAGTGACCGTAAGGCGGTGTAAGTATGTGTCCAATCACATTCCATGAGACATTCAGGCAGCCACACCAACAACAGGGAACTCTTCATTCATGCACATCCAGTTTCGTCGTTCCCTGGATTTCAAACTGGGGCGCGCGATGTTCGAAGTGTTCTTCAATTACCACGAGGCAGTCCTAGTTTGTGTCCAATAAAAATTTTTAACGGGTTCACGAGCTGCATTCTACTTAATACACCTTCATTGTTTCCAAAACGCTATGGAATTTTCGTCCAGTGTGCTACTCGGTTTCACACGAAACGCCCATGTGGACTCTATGGTGCGCACTCGCACCATTACCGTTCATTCAGTCCATCTGCTCCAAAATGACACCTTAGCGGCCGCAACGTCAACCCTCAGCTGTCGCTGTGTTTCTCTTTACGGGTGGCGTAAGTGTTTACAAATTTTTAAGTCGTAATTTGTTCGGAAAGCCTCAACAGTGTGTTGTGAAATATTCCTTTTAAGTCCGAGAGCAGCCAACGCTACGAGCTAATGGGGTCAATCATGCCGCGACAGAAGTGTAGCGTCACAACTTAACCAATCAACCGTAGTGAATGCTCCATGACCTTGCCCTTTCAGTACCTGGGTGTACTTGTATCTGGTATGCCCTTGACTATGCTCGGGAGTATAGTACTAAACCAGAGTATCGCTTGTAAACTCCTCCCCAAACGTCCTTTCAATGTTTCCACGGGCATCGAAAGGACAGTGGAAAAGGAACGTTGCGGCAGCGAGGCAACGCCTCGAGTTTTGAGCGAAATAACAAGATACCGCATACCCCGCCAGTGGCGCGACACAGCAGTACCGTCCCAAAGTCGTGCCTCGCGGTCGTCCTCACCGTCCTGCCTTACTTTGTTTGACAACTGTCTCGTACGCATAACGAGAATCTTCTGGTGGTTGCTCGTCACCGCTCGGGGGTTGTTTACACTTACTTCACGCCCTAGCTGACAGCCCGACGGAAACTATATACGTGCTCGTTGTACCGGTCCTAAGTCGACCAATTCCACGGGATCCCGTTGCCGTCCATATATACCATACTTGGGTAGTAATTCAATTACAGTAATTGAATTACTGTAATTTAATTACTTTTCCTGGTAATTTGTAATTGTAATTCATTACTTTTAGATAAAATGAATTGTAATTGTAATTTAATTACTTTCTAGCGTCAGTAATTGCAAAATTTCAGGCACAATTACAATTACTTAGCAAGATTTTACGGCGCCGGCGCTTTTCCTCCCCTGACCACGGGGACGGCAGTACAGCCAAGGCGACAGGGAGAGAGTGTATCTCAACCTGATCAAAAGGAGGGAAAGGAGGAATGGGAAAGAGAGGCTGGGATATAACGGAATGAACGGTTTTGTAAACTGTAAAACGACTTCAATGAAAAATTTGAGAAATAATTTGATAAATCAGGGCTACATTCACGTCGCGTTTCGTTCGGCTCGCAGTTGAAATCTGTCTCTTCGTCTCGTTCGCTTCCTGTTGCTCGCGTTCCTAGGGGTCTCTCTTATTTCTCATTCCCATCAGGGGGCATCGGAGTTCGATGTCGAGCAGGTTGGGCTCTGATCACATCGTTCGGTCGAGGCGGGGAGGTTCGAGGTTCTCCTTACGCGTCTTCGTCGCTAGCATATTCGATTACATATTTCAGTCAAGGTTGGGGATTTTATTGTCCATGAAATTATTCTCTTTTCTTTATGAGTTCCTCATGTCCCTCTACTCTAGCCTGTCTGTTCGTACCAGTAGTGCTACTCTAACATCGAGGCGAAGAAGGAGCAGGTCTCGTTAACACGACTCACCCCACCTTACTTCCAACCGTTGTTGCTACACTGCTCTTCCCTCTCCCAATCCTCGTCTACCTTTCTGCATAAATTTTCATTATTTACTGTTTGCTCCCACCCCTAACCCTTTCAACCGTTTCTCAACCTGATTGGACGAGATTCAAAAACTTTACAAACCGCGGTTTTAGACTGTCAGAGCTTGTTTTAAAATAAAATAAAAATATAATAAAAATTTATTTTTATTTATTGAGAATATAAGAATGTAGAAGTTCAGTACTCCAAACTGTTAAGTTCTGTAGTTCATATAACAAATTTAATAAAAGTACAATACGCGACATCTATACAGCGGCCATATAACTCGTTTAAGGTTATATGGTCCAAGGTGGGTAGCTCTCAGAAATAAGTAATTGTAAAGTAATTGCATTACTTTTTAAAAGTAATTTGTAATTGTAATGAATTACTTTTGCGTAGTAGTAATTGCAATTGTAATTAAACTACTTTTGGAGCAAAATAATTGTAATTGTAATTAAATTACATTTTGAAAGTAATTTACCCATGTATGATATATACCGACGGGCAGAGGGCGAGGGTCACGTGATGAAAGGGAGGTGGCTGATAGGTCCAGCAAGCGCCTCACACCCACTGCACTGTCAGGTTAGGGGCAATGTAGGGTGTGAAGCGACCCTTCCAAAAGTTTCTCGGAAGACTTCGCCTCTAGTTGTCGGGTGACCCTGCCTATGTATCCCTGGCGTCTTTCATAAAAGTACAAACTTGGTATACCTTTTAGTGTATTGCTTTTTGCTAAGGGCTGAAGGGTGCCTGCCATCTCCCTCGCGATGCGGGAGAAGGCGGGCAGCTCTCTCTCCCTTGGCCCTTCCTAAGACAAGAAACAAGCGGGAGCAAAGTAACCCCGGCCCGCGCCAGTCGGGGAGCAGGCCCGAAGGGCGAGCAGAGTGCGGCCGAGTCAATAAACAAACTCCCCGCGGCACGCTTCATTTTCCGAGGAGCACGCGCGTCTTCCCTCCCGGCCACGCGAGGAAAACGGACCAGAAAAGGAGATGCGTTGGAACGCGGACTCGGCGGCGCCTGCCCCTCTGACGCGACTCGGCCCATGTTTTTGTTTTTTCTGGGGGTGTGGGCCTCTGCCGAGGAAAACACATCACAAGTGGAGAGCCTAACCAGTGACGACACCGTTAACCTCCCATAGCTTCGTGGGCTCGAAAAAACAAAACAAATTTACAACATCGTTTATAACACTTCGCAACGCGCTCTGAAAATCTTACCAGTGAGTAACCATATCAATAACAACCAGTACCTTCCTTCTCCGAGAAAAAAAAATGCTTATGATAAGTCTAGACGGGTTGGAGCGCGCTGGTAAGTTACAGGGATAAAAGGAAAGCGACGTAGAGGACGAAGAAAGGACAAAACACCTTTCCATGAATGGTCACACCGGTATACCGTGCTCAATGAGATCGAGACGGGCAAGGGTAGGAATCCTACCTGAAAAATAATTAATAAGAACGGCGGGATTGAAATGACGTTTTCTGCAATAAGCGCTGTCATGCTGTCAAACTTTGTGGACGACAGCACTCTTTTTTTTTCTTTTGTTCTTCCACACACGTGAGTTGGGAAGCGAAGACGGCGCGAGTGAGATAGAGGCAAAGGACGGTACTGTACAGCTTTCTAACAAAACAAAAAAGCAGCTAAGCAGCTTTGTCTTCAACGGGTAAGCAAGCCAAAGTTCTATAATGCGTGGAAGTCCGTATTTAAGAAGCGATTGTTTATCTCTGCTTAGACGACATTGGACAGTCGTTTCAAGAAGTGAAAAACCGCTCATTAAAAAAAAAACAAAAAAAAATACGTAGCGTACATGTTTTTGGTTAACAACGGACATTTAGAAGTAATGGTATTCTATATTATTTTACTGAAGGCTGCCAAAAGTGATAGTTCACACGTAACCTATCTGCCAAGGTTTCAGATTCTTGCGTTTTTATTTCGAGGTGGTTTATTTCTCCGAAGAAAAAATCGCCGTTGGTCTTTATCTACTTAGCGCAGGCAAAACTCCGTTCATAAAGTCGATAATATAAAAACTAACGGGACGCTCAAATCGAACAAAGTTTTAACGTGAAAATATATTTAGGAGCTAGATGAACGGAACCCTCATACAAAATTACAGTTAGTTAAGCCTCGCGTGTATGAACTACTCTTATGTAGGCGTCTTTCAACATGAGCCAATTGCTTCGGAAATATGCTCGACAGGCATGTCGACGCTTTACTCCAAACTTTAGACAATATTTTATAAACAGAAAAACTTCCTTTAGTTGCGTTGGTTTTTTATGTGCGTATTATCTCTGGGTGCATATGTTGTAGAGTGTTTTTTTTTCCCTGAGGGGTATATCTACGTGTATCACTCCTGTTAACCTTAAAATATTTGAAAGTCTCGGATGTACACGCAGACATAACCATCTTCGCGCAAGTGCTTCCGCACCTCCTCGCGCATGGAGAGAGGTGCTTTCCTCCTGATGGTAAATTTCCCTATCTCTATTCTGCACGCAAGTTTCTCACCTTTATCTGCTACACAAAACATTTTAGGGCGAGTAACCCACCTGTTCGGGCTACAGCTGCTAGATAACAACGCTGCAGTGCTTACTTTTCTACGTCTGCTACCAGGGGCCAGAGCTGTGCCCTGATTGGACACGAGAACTGCACGAGCGTTCGGCTGGAACTCGTCTTCTCGATGATTGGTCACGAGTTCCAACCGAACACTGACGCAGCGCTCGTGTCCAATCAGCGCCCAGCGCTGGCCTCCGGAAGGTGACGCGAAAAAGCCAGTGCTACCGCCCTGTTATCTAGGAGCTGTTTTTGGTGGGGCTAGTTATATCTTTCGGGGAAAGTCCAAGGAAGAGTACCATATGGCCAGCGCCACAACTTCTGGATATGATAGATGACTACAGGGCGCTTTCAAGAAAATAGAGCAGTATTTTCCGCACAAGGGTACATAAGCTATAGACTCGTAGAAAGCTCAAACTCCGTGACAATGTGACGCTACCGGTTTAAATAGAACGCAAAAGTTTGAGGACATGACGTTCCTGGATGAAAAGATAAATCAGAAGAACGGAATTTCTCTTTGAACCGACGTCCACCTACACATAATATCGTCAAAACAAGAACTGCCCTTATGGGTACGTGGACTCTACATAGCATGCTACCTGGCGCCCACAATGTCATTTCTTGTTTTGACAGTGATTATGGCAGGCATGCCAGGAAGGGGGGGGCGCCATGGGGCCCAGTCCCCTCGCCCCCCCCCCGAAATCTTCCATTTAGCTGGGGCCTCCTCTCTCCCCTCCCCTCATACAGCATTTTGTGATGGACGGCCCAGGGGGAGGGAGAGGGGGGCTAAATGGAGATTTCGGGGGGGGGGCATGGGGTCCAATCCCCCCCCCCCGAAATCTTCCATTCGGCTGGGGCCTCCTCTCTCCCCTCCCCCTCATACAGCATTTTTTCATGGACGCCCCCCCCCCTTCCCCCGAAACGAAATCCTGGCTACGTGCCTGGTATTAGGCTTAGGTGGGTGTCGACTCATAAAGAAATTTCGTCCTTCTCAATTATCTTTTGATCCAGGTAACGTCATGTTCTCAAACGTTCGCGTTCTGTCGCAACCGCTAGCGTCATATTCTCACGGATTTTGAGCTTCCTGCGATGCATAGTCTAATTGCCAACGTCGAAAAACACGGTTCGCTTTTCTCGGGACCTCCCTGTATATTAGATGGCAGGTTAAGAATCCAGCAGATGCTACGCCTCCAGAATGCGCTCGGTGCCTTCCGAGAGGCTTTGGATTCGCGTGCGACGAAGTATCACCAAAGGCAGAAAGCTCACGCTGAATGTGAGGCATCTACAGGATTTGCGAACCTGTAGATGATATCAACCTTTTTAAATTAAGAAAAAAGCTCTCCAAGATCAGTCGATGGTAACGATAAAGCTAGCTAAGTTATACATTATATCGGACGCCATCTCTACCGGGCGTCTCAAGTAGCGGCCAGGCTCTTTAAATCGACCGCCAAACTCGGTTTCTTAACTTATCGCGCTACGATTTTGTGCAGCGTTGCCCACAGGTGGTGCATTTTTTCTATAGAATTTGCAAGGAGCGAACTTACATGAGGAAAAAGTAAAAAAGAAAAAGGCTTAACTCCTATGGAAAAGTAGCGAAGCCACCGGTCTCCAAACAATAGGACGCCCTATTGATTGAAGACCGGTGGCTTCGCTGGGTTTTCGTAGGAGTAAAGAGTCTTTCTTTCTTTACTTTTTCCTTTGGTAAATTCGCTCCTTGCCAATTTTATTTAAAAAATGCACCAGCTGTGGGCAACGCTGCACAAAATCGTAAAGCGATAGGTTAAGAAACCGAATTTTTCGGTCGATTTAAAGAGCCTGGCGCGTTATTTGAGACATTCGATATGATACTACGACCACGACACCGCGAAAGGGGGATCGTTTTGTTGTGCGTGTACTCAAACACAATAAAAATACCGTAAAATTAACAACATCTTTTTAGCTTCTTAGTAAAGTTAGTTTTGCTCGCATACATGCTGTTTACCTCGCCTGGCTTCTTAAGTATATTTGACTCCCAACGCACACTCGTAAAAACCACCCTTTGTTCAGGCAGCGTTCCCTAAACTGAGGGTGCCTTGCAGAAATACTAAAACATGTGTGAAAAGACGAAATTATCGGCGATAATAATGTTACCCATAAGAAATCCACAAACATAGAAAGGCGGTAACTGAACCCTAGTTTGTTGCAGGCTTAGAAAAGAGCAGGACATGTCCCTCAAACAAAGATCTCTGCTTGCTCGTAATAATTAATGGCTTCCTCCTCTCACTCCTCTTCTCTCCGGTGTTCGCTTTGATCAAGGGGAAGGGTGGAGGCCTCTGTGGGAAGAGCTTGCGCACCGAATAGAGAATCGGATTTTCGGCGGGTACCATTTATCACCTCTTCGCCAAAAAGGTATTTGGGTTCTAAATATTACCGGCGGCGTTTTCGATCACTGCCGGAACCGAGACATTTTCCAGTAATAGCCTTGTTCTGGGCGTCTCTTTTCAGTCACATGAGAAAATCGCCTTTACAAAGAGTGCATGGGAAAGGCAATATAACCCGCGAAAACAAAATGAGCCGTCTTCGCCAAGTTCCAACTTCCCATCGCGGGAGCTGGCGGCACAAAGCTGCCAATATCGGAAGATGCCACTACAAAAGAGCTGAGGAGAAGAAGTATAAAAAGTAAAAAACGACCCACCCGCGAAAAAAAAAAAGGTAGCGGGACGACAGAAGGGGACGGAGCTTTCGACAAAGGACCTCAAAGAAGGTCTCGCGCGGTTCGAAAGACGCTTCTTGAAACGGGTTTTCAACCTTTCGGATAAATAAAATAGATAAACGTAGAGCACCGACTCACCAGGAAAAAAATCCAACGCTCGATACATAAACAAGTAAGGAAGAAGTCCCCCCCCCCCCTCTCTTGATTTCCAAACGCGGGGCACCGAAAATCTATGCGAGTGGCGACAGCAGCAGTTTCTTTTTTTGTCCGTGTGTGGTTGCGTGTGTTGTGTGTATGTTTTCCTTATTTTTGTCTTGCAGAGTCGACGGTCTTCATTGCCGAGGCAGCGAAATGTACGCGTCGCAAGAACTTGCTTCGGTTTTCAGTGCACGGTGTAGTGGCCACAGAGGGCGCGCTTGTTGGAAGGCTAAGAATGCAAGACTACAAGCAATTTCAGCCGGGTGGTCGCAAAGAAACGACAAGCTTTCCTATTTCCGATTTCCTGTTTCAGTCGATTCTAGTAAGTTCTGCCAGACTTTGTAATGTTGTTCTAAAGAAAAAAAAATGAATGCAATTTTCTGTAACCACATGAGTCGAAGTACTGATCGCTTCAGAGTTCAGAGTAAACCAGAATATTTACTCCATGCTGCACAGGATCAGATGTTTCAGTTTCATAACTGCGATGGATTTTGAGAGGAAGAAGCAATTTTCATAAATGAAGAGGATGAAACAGGGATTTTGAGGCCCCGCGAATAAATGGGGACAGATCCAGCGTCTGCGGTTGTAACCGCTCATTCACACCGAAAGCAGATCCGCGTTCGCAAAGCAGGTTGCGAACGCGGTTGTACTAAAGATCCCGAGAAGTACCGTTGCACGCGCACTTGATGTCATCGAGTGCGCGTGCAGGCTGTACTGGATCTTCACACGGCCGCGTTCGCAGCCGCTTTGCGAACGCGGACCACTCCCATGAAGTGAATGAGCGGTAAGGAGAGGTCATGTTTCTCATTCATAATTTCCGCAAATCGCTTCAACCTTCGAAAGGACATAAGGCGCCTGAGCTCTAAAACACCTACAGGGCCCAACGAAACGAAGCGGACCAGCGGAGCGCGTGGCATCACGCATATACGATTACTCTAGCAATGCTATAAGAGTAACTAGAAGGCGGAGCCATGTGGTTTCTTTACGCTAGGGTAACTGTATAACCTCCTCAAGCCGGAGCATATGCACTTACTCTATAGTCCAAGCGCTCTGATGGCCTCTTAGATGCGGAGCATCCTTGCGACAGGTCTATGTCCCGCGTCGTCGTAGTCCACCCGCAGTACGCAGACTCGCGCTCCTCCTTCCCTCTCACTCCAACAGCTGCGCGTTACTCTCGCCGCTCTCTCTCGCCGACCAGCTGCGTGCAATGCGCGTGCGTGCGCTCTCTCACCGCGCGCGCACGCGCGCTCTCCTCCTCCCTAGTCTCCTCTGCTTCAAGTGTGAAAAAGATAAACGGCGAGCGGCGAGCGTTCCAAGTTTCTCTGCCGCGAGCCGCGGCGAAGGCTCGCGTAGGGGCTAACGATAGGGCAGTCGGTGGAGCCATCTCTCGACGTCCCAGCACGCAACTGACTCTTTCTTCGGAGCCAACACGATCCTCCGCATCACCCCATGGTTCCCCTCGGGAAGACGGCGTAATTTTTTGTTTCGTTGACTACAGTACCTTTGATCCTAATCACTGCAGTGTTTAATTCCGGTATAGAATCTGCAGGCTGCTGGGTGCATCTAGTTTTGTTTGTTTGTGTTTATTGCCGATGACGCTCATCCACAGGCTTCTGGGGACACATGGTCAGTTTACATCGGGTTAGGGTTTTCCCGAAAACGGCCCGATACGGCTCGAGCCCTGCGCCGGGGTTTACACTGTTTCCCCATGCAGTCAGTGCGCAGTACGAAAGACTAGCACACACACGAGCGTGTGGCGTGAAGGCAAAGGGACATAAGCTTCCTCGCTGCACTTGGCTCGTTGAATGGCGCGTTTACACATGCGAATTCGCAGGCGCAGCAGCACAGGCGGAAAGCGGATTTTGTAGCCAGGTGGCGAAATCTAAAGATCCTAGATAAGAGCTTCCTACAAGTTAGCGACATTCTTTGAGTGGGCCCGACTGCGTGACGGTGCAGGTTCCGGAAGCGAATGGCGGCGCAAATTGGAAGACTGAGCTGAATGACGTCATTTTGTTGCCAGCGGAATGTGCTTCGTCATTTGTATTTGTTGTCGCTCGTAAAAAGTAGTATCCGGAGTGACTTTAGCGAAATCGACTCGTCGCTGGGGAAAAATTTGAATATGGGTCCCGGACTGATCCAGATTTTCCGCCAGCCACGAGTCGATATTGCAATCCGGTTCCAAAATCCCCATTCCGCCAGCGCGGATTCGCCCGCGAATCCGAAAACCTAAATGCGCCATTAGGCGGTCGCCGGTGTACTCACGTACGCTCGCAAACTGACGAGAAACGCCATGACGCAGCAGCCTTTGGCGCTGCTTTATTGGTTCCCTAGACGTGGAAGCGGGAGGAGGGGGGGGGTACGGAGGGGGGCGGTGTGCCCCTCCTCCTCGCTCCGTACCCTCTTCTGCTCCCCCTCTAATCAACTCCCCCGCGCTCCTCGCCTCCTCTCCCTCTTCTCCTCCTTCCTCTTTCTCCTCCTCCTCCTCCATCCCCCTCCCCTCCTTCTTTCCCTCCCCCCCCTCCCCCTCCTCCCTCCCGCGCGGTGCATTATGAAAAACGTCCCATAATGCAACAAGCGTGTAAAAAAACGGTGCATTATCGGACGTTTCCCCATAAATAGGGCTCCGTGTTTTCGGATAAATCCGAAAAACTCCGAAAAACACCCGCCGGTAAAATTTTGGTCAATTCGGATTTATCCGATAAACTCCGAATGCTTATGTGCCAATGCCACCCCCCCCCCCCCCCCGCAAAAAAAAAAGTAAGACTTTTTTTTTTTTTTACAATTTGATTAGCACGGAGTCAATGGTCCTGGGAAAATGGCACCATAATTATCTTTCAAATCTCAGACCGTTGTCAAAAGGGGTCTTGCCGCTTGTCTCGGCGAGGTTGATTCAGGGCAACAGGTCATTGTACATTCGGGTCACGACAAAAGCCACTCTTTTGGTTTCTAGTTTGAGCCATGCGATTTGTGATTTAGAGAAAGGAGAAGGTATGTTTTTGTAACAGTGAAAGCTATGGACTATAGAGATTGTATTAAATAGAGAAAAGGGACAGTTGAAACTCTCTATTACATCCTTAACCACTCCACCTCGCGCGGCCGCGGGCTAGATTGATGGAATAGGATGGGATGACTACGAGCTTTGTAGCGACTGCCCCGGGAGTTTATTGATTTTAAGGTATCGACGTTTATCGAAGCAACAGTTGTGTGCGACGTTTGTCGTGGGACAAATTAATATTGCCAATGGCAATGGCACGAACGTCAAATTCAACTGAAGAAATTTTAATCGATACAAGCGCGTTTTATTTTTTATCTGGCATACGTTTACATCCGGTTATTATTTACATATTTATTTTCAATAGGAAACACTGCGAAATTAAACTCCGAATTTCGGAGAATTGGGAATCAAACAAATATAAACTCCGATAAACTCCGAATCTTCGGCAAAAAATAAACTCCGAAAAACACCCTCCGAATTTGACGAAAAATAAACTCCGAAAACACGGAGCCCTACCCATAAAGCACCGCGCAGATTACGCCGACGGCGACGCCGACCGCGATTACGCCAAGCGCGTTACGGTTACGCCTACGGCGACGGAAACGCCGACGCGTTACGGTTACGCCGACGGCGACGCCGACGCCGCTCAAGCCGGAAGCTGGCGCCTAAGAGCTGCTCTCTAAAATCACCTTTGGCGCACTGCCAACTTCGTCTATCGGTCTTTGGAACGTGTTCTGGGCAGAACGTTCCGGCTCTTCTCTGTGAAATATCAGACGCCGCGTTTGCGTCCGCAAGACAGCTGACTCGACGGTTCGTGCCTGAGCGATACGTA
>JAZHYW010070212.1:0-14252 GCA_037355805.1 Ixodes ricinus
TCAGGGGTCATGCTGGTGCTGCTAAATTGAAGGCAATTATACTATTAGAGGCCAGACCGATTAAAATAACTTCCAAAAAGTTAATGGTTTTTTAAATATTAGGGAGTTTTCGTAGACTGCGTTTCCCCTCCGCTGAGCCCTCCGCAACAAAGAAGCCGCTACTGCGGCTGCGCGCCCATGGCCTTGACCGTGGAGTTGCGGGACGGCGAAAACCATTTACGAAAACTCCCTATTAACCGGGTGCACGTGAACCTGTCACATGCGGAGGTTGTACTTGCGAACGTGCTAGCTTCCGTCTGGCAAGGTTTACATGAGCGAAGGCGAGGGGGGCGGGCGTGACTTTAGCGAGGCCCCGAGCACAGTGGCGTAGCCAGTAATTGTTTCCGGGGAGAGGGGGGAGGAGGCAAATCCCCCCCCCCCCCCTTGCTGGCTATGACACAGGACCCGAGGAGCAGAGGATGGGCCGATCAGACATCGCTGTAATAGTATCCCAAATGTTTTTTGTTTTTTTTTAGCTGAAAGTCTTTTTTATTGGCAACAACGAAAAAATGACGCCAGCGGCAGGCACGGGTTCACTCTTTGGGCTGTAGAATTTGTTTCCAACGGATTCCAAGCAGTTTCACGGTGTCAAATGAATGCTTTCGAAGCTCGCTCCAGCACCCGCGCAACAACACGAAACAAATGCTCGGCATAGTCTTTTTTTTTTTTTTTAGACTGCCTGCTCGACGGGCAGGTCTGCCTGCCGCTGACGTCACGGCACCGAAAAAGGCGGGTATATTTGAATGTTGTTTTTCGCATCATTTTCATTTGCGATACTAATAGCATACGGGGTAGCTAAAGAAATCGCCGGAGTACCCCTTTAATAATGAGAGCAACAAGACCGATACGCGAGACCCTGATGGGCGGACGATGAACCACGACGAGAGGACGACCCGATCCGCTTAGCTATTTGACTAAACGGATGGGCGTGGCGTTGCCGAGACCAAGATAAGGAGGCTTTGTGAACGGCTGCAGAAACCTTGCGCGGGGAGTTTCGTTCACCAGCATGGCCCTGTTGGATTATGTGTTGAACTTCTCAGTAGCATGAACTTCTAAACACTTCTTTTGGATTTCCGAGAGCCACCGAGCTGCTCAAACGATGGATTTCGGTCCTTTGTTGCAACAGCGACTGGACTTCATCGAAGTGGAGTTTGCCCGCTTTAAATCTCGTGACTTGGACCAGTGGCGTCACGAGGGTCAGCAGCACCCGGGGCGGTGAGCCCGCCGCGACACCCCCCCCCCCCCACCTCGCGTGGCCCGCCGCGGCACTCTCCCCCCCCCCCCCGCTCTGCGTACGCCGCCAATCCCCCCCCCCCCTTCGCGCTCGTGGCCCGCCGCGACACCCCCTGAGCGCTGCACCCGGGGCGGACCGCCCCCCCCCCGCCCCCCCCCCTTGTGACGCCACTGACTTGGACAGTCGTGCCAGATATGCGCCCAACGTTGGTCACGTATTAACAAAATACCATAGTCAAGCTCAACTGCATGGTTCAATGTTGGTTGCGATGCACACCAAGAACACTCCCGAACGTATTGTGAAATTGCGTGCGCGATCAATAAAATATTTCACACGGGCGTGCACAAAATAACCGCTGTAAAAATTCGTAAGTATTTACATTTCTAACGACGCAAAACACATTTCTCAAGCTGAACGAACTTGCGCATATCGTTTATCGTTATAACGCTAGTATCCACTTGCACGATAATAACGGAGTGTAAAAAACATACTTCCTTGACTTTATTCTTGTTACACGACCAAATAAAAGGCAGCAGGCACAGACAGCTGCCGCGGTCATGAGCAGAACCACGGTGATGGTAGAACCTGGGGCCACGGCCACCCAGTTCGTAGAGGCAACCATGGATATACCATTCAATGTTCACGTGTTTTCCATATATTTGAGAAAAGGATTAGCGAGAGGAATCAAAAGAGGCGAGCGACACGGGAGGATGGCTTGGCTTGAGAAAGCTACGTGGCTGGCGTCATGCAGCCCCCGGTTTGAAAAAAAGAAAAAAAAACGCAAAAATTGATTAAGATTTTAAAAACGATTCACATTTCGCAAATTATTTATATTGGTCTGACCTCTAATAGTAATTGCCATCAAAACCGAAATTCCAACATGACCCCTAAACCTGTAATTAAAAAAACTTAATTAACACATTTTAGTTAATTAGTCAACTTAGCATGACGATTATCTCCTCATCTAATGTCCGCCGAGCCTGATAAATACACAAAAAAAAGGCTCTCCTAAAAAAAAAAAAGTTAAAAATAAAATAAAGCTCCCTGTATAACTGAAGGTGGCAAAAGCCACGCGAAAAGTGTCGACGTGACAGCGGAACGAATGCCTGCGTGGAGGCTTTGCATGCAGCCCGTGTGCAGTTCGCGCCACCAAATTTGCTTCTCTCTGCAAGGAAAAAGTAGGATTGAGCACCAGCATGGCACGATGACGTCATGCGAGAGCGTTGGTTTCAGATGCGCGTGTCGCTGCGGGCCCTCCTGATGGCCGCCTGGTTGGTGTCTTCTTCGGCCGGCCTGTCCCGCCAGCGGCCCTCCAGCGGTGGCTTCCAGGAGGACCGGCTGGACCGCGGCCGCACCTTCACCAACTCGCAGGTGCTGGCCTTCAACGTGTCCAACTTCATGGTGGTGCTCTTCCTCAAGGCCCTGCTCGTCGCCCTGGGATTCGCCACGGGGTTCAGCGGCCTGGGACTCTACGCCGGAGGCTACGGGCGCGCCGACGACGACCGGCCGCCACCGCCGCCGGTCGCCGACCGGGGACGCATGACGTACGTGACCTCTTGAACAACCAAAACCATCCGTGTACAGCTTTCGACGGTAACTGTAATTCTTTTAAACTTATTGTGCGAAAAATAGTGTATCAATCTAAAGAAATGAAATTAAAGAAAGATAATGAACATGGATAAAGTATGTCCTTGTGGTGCAAAAGTTCCTTTTGCTGCTTCACAATCACTTAAGTCACATCACCGAAACCGGCCTATCATCAGAAGGACTGCACAAAAGAGGGAGGCTTTCGCAGGTGGCTCACCACATATCTGGCGGCCTTGAACACGGGCGACGACGCCTGCCTAAGACGACTGGCTTGCGAAGACCCCGGCACAGCTCGGATGTACGCCAGCGGAAAGGAGATGCTGCTTTACGTGCTACGCAGGGCACCAGTGTGAGTACCACTACGCTCCAGTCATCCTTAAGCTGACAGCGCGGTGGAAGCTGCATGCTCGTTGATCCAGTCATACACTGTCTTTCGTCGGGTGATAACCCTCCCACCCATACCCAAGCGCAGAGTGTGGGGTCGGGCGATGAAGGGGAGGCTGTTGATTGGTCAGACGAATGTAGCTCGCACCGGACTGTCAGCTTAAGGGTGACCAGAGTACATATTTCATTTACCCTTATGGAAACAAAATGTTTGCACTTGTTTCTGTGCTTATATGTGGTCTATGTTGTGCCAGCAGCTCCAGAAACACTAGTCTAGGCTAGTGTTTCTGGCTCTGGCGAGAGAAAAGTAAAAAAAAACTAATTTTACATTGAAGTAACATATTTTAAAATTGTGCCTGGTGGTGGTCTGTGAAGCTCCGTTGGAATGTGCCAGTTCACAGCGGTATGGCTCTCTGTGGAGTTACTTAGTCCTGAATGTCACTTGGCGCAGAACGCTAACGAGTTTCCTTCGTTGTGTTAGAGCTGCCACAGTATACTTCTGCAGCGTGTGTTCTAGACCGTCAAGATCACCGTTTTTGCGGACGATTAATAGGGGCTTGATCTGAGGATGAGGGGACCTCTGCCAGGCCAACCATACCACTCCACTCCACTCCCCCAGGATGCGCTGTGAATAACGTGCTCAAATATAGAATCTAGTGAATACCCTATATACATAGCTTCCAGATGTCGCCATTGCTGCATACAGATGGTTATTTCTACTTGCTGTTTCCCTCGAGTTGCTACTTCTGTGGTGTAAAACTAACACGGTGAACCCAACGCTCGTGGCACATAAAATACCAACATGGCTGCAAATGTGTACAGTCATTGGATATTATCACTAGGCGAGATTGTCATGCGGCAATGCCACCAAGTGGCAACGCTCCCAACTACAGCACCCTTGGCCGTGCAGGATCCCTTGACATCACAAGACGTATTGCGCTTCTCGCCGGCTGACTCTGAAGCGAAGTCACATCATTTCATTTCCGTACTCTTCTAAAGGACAACCTACAGAATCCTCTTCTACAGGGCAGAAAACCGGCTTTCAGTTTCCTTCTCTCCTCTCCCTGCCGGAGTGGGCCTCTGAGCTAGTCCTCTTAAAAAGAAGGAGCATCTCCTCTTTCTTGAATGGAAAGGAGGAATTAGGGGAGTTTCCTCCTTTCTGGCTGCTCATCGGCCTTTAACATTAAATTGAAAAGGAGTATGTTCTCCGTTTAATCTCGAAACAGATTGCAGCGGACGCTGCGAGCCACCCCAGTCAACTGGCGCCGTGAACGCGTCGCGTGACTCTCCGCGCATCACCACGCCCTTCCTGAGCGTGGGCTGAAGTGCACGTGGGATTGGACTGATTTCAAAGGCTTGTGCAATCCTCTACGATCTGTTGTAACGTAAAACGGAGCGTAGTGGCACCGAGAGTGCTGCTACACTCGCTCGCAGTACGAGAACGACGGGAACAAGTTTCGCTTGCCTCGCCTGCACCTCAAGCTTCCTACCTTCAACAACACTTCGGCCTCTCCCGAGCATCGAGCGTGCTGGAGGCCAGACATAAGAAAGAGACGCCCTGTTGTTCTCTCGTCCCATAGAAAACCACAGTGGCCGTGTCACGGAGAGTCATTGCCCCAGTGAGGTTCTCAACCACCGTTTCCTCGTGAATGAAGACAATGCGACTGGGGTGCTGACTTTCTGCTGCCACGACCAAGGCAATGACATCGATGACACCTGGATACCATTTCCACTCATTCGTGGTGCTGCTGGGAGCTCAAGATTCTACTTCGCAGTCTCTTTACATATGGTGCCATTCAGAACATTCTTACATTACATTACGAAAATTCGTAGCTCTGGTCAGTACTATTTCAACATTTACTGAACGACGCTCACTTATTGGTCGTACAGAAAATCTGCCACACTATTTTAGCTTACCACTAGGAGTATGCAACTAACGCTGCAATGGCAAACAAAACAAAACTTTGTAATCCAGAACATGCAGCTATGCCGAACGTTTTACACTCATTCCTAAACGCAAATGTGGGACTTCTTGCAGGTTGTTGCCCTACAACTCTGCGTACGACCGGATGGTGGAATCGATTCGCACCGCTGCCAGGATAGGCGACAGGCATCAGCACCTCTGTCGTCGCAAGTATCCATGCCCAGTCTCCAGAAGATGACTTCATCAGACATAGAAACTGGACTGCCCCAGCCTCGAGAGGAGAGCCATCACCAAAGGCACAGCTGTAGTCAACCTTTGTTAGGGAGCGATTACGCACTATCGTCTCGTCTACCGCATCTATGCTCGGCGACAAGTTAAGAACATAGTAGGTGCTCTGTCTCAAGTGCGAGTTCTGCATTTGATGGCACTTCGTGAGGCAAGCATCCAAAGCCCGGCAGAAGGTTACGAGCGCATGGTGAAGGTGGAGCATCCACTGGGGTCTTAACTTGTCACCAAGTATACCAGAGTGTGCCGATATACATACCCAAAACAAACTGAGAAACAGAAATGCCAAAGCACTAACCCTCACGGAAAACTGCCAGTGAACTTGCATCTTGGGAAAAGACACATGAATCAATCTAGGAGTAAAATAGCCAGATGTCACCACGCTAAACAGACACTAAAGTATGTATGAAGGCCCTCTACACTTTATGGTTGGCACTAAGGTTTCCACCATTGTGTAAGCAAGGTGAGCTGCCAAGTGACACTTGAATTGGAAGAAGACAAAAACATTCTATGCCAGATTGTCACTTTGTGAAACTGTGTGATCAGCAGGTAGCTTTGTGCAAAGATCAATGCAGGATCTGCTCCCCTTTGATGGTCAGAAGAAAGATTTGTTTGTCAAACTAGAGAGGATTCTCATACCTTGTGACAGTGTTTGCAGATAATGTGTAAAGGTCAATGCAGGACTTGCTCCTCTTTGGACACTATAGGAATGGAAGAAAATGTTGCGCGGCAATCTAGAGAGAGAGTGTTCTTCCTCCTTGATAAGCTGTAGGATTAGCAGATAGCTTTGTACACAAATCAATGCAGGATTAACTCCTCTTTTGACACTCTAAGAGTGGAAGAAAACCTTGTAGTACTACGATATTCTAGAGAGAAGATTCTTTCTCCTTGTGACATGATACAATTGGCAGAAAGCTTTACGTCATAGCCTACAATGTAGGAATTTCTTTCTTCATGACACTGTACACTTGACAAGCAGTTTTCTGTGAATGCCTATGTAAGAATATTCAACTAGTGACAGTGTAATTGGTAGACACCTTTCTTAGAAAGCCTAAAACTGATTACTTTCCCTTTCGACATGAGCTATTGCATGCTGTGAACCAGTTTTATAGCGATGCTGCTCATTGTACACTAGAAGCAAATTTCCATGGAAACTTTGTGTAAACTTTGCGAATTTCTGTGTAAACTGACATCTGTTGCTGCCCCGGTGCCACATGAGGAGGAAAATCACCCAAGATGTCTCGAGTCTACTTCTTGTTGCTGAGCAAAGACAGGCATTTATAAAGGGTCAAAATATGCACGTGTCTCGGACAATCTATAGCATTGCCTTTTGCACAGAAGTTCAGTGCAACCACTGTTGTGGCTTAGCGATTGACCACACGTTGTACAGGTCATAATTATCATTTGTATATTGAACCTGATCACACCACATTCTATTACGGAGGGATGAGTTTTGCATTTTACACTCTAGCTGTGCGTGATAAAAGTTTTCAAAGAGCCTGTGGTAGGTCTTGAAAGGAGATAAAACACAGTGACACTCAATAACAAAGATTTCGGACAAAGTAATTTTCTCCAACGCTCCCAACTTTCTGCTTTGTATTCCATACATTTTTTTGTTATTTTACAAAATTAATGTATAGCCAGTATCTATTATAAGAGGAGTTAGTAATATACAAAGCACAAAGCGAAGTGTGTCACTTAGAGACTAAAGGACATGAATATTGTTATTTATTTACCTGCATAGAAAAAGAGATATATAAAAATGCCTGCACAAAAATGACCATATAAAAAAAAAAAATTTACAATGCTTCAAGGAAACGCCTGTAACTTCCCATGAACTAATTTGGTATATCTTTGTTTTATTGTAGTCAACACATTTATAAAGGGGCCTATCAAATTCTAATTTCTCATCATATTCTCATCTCAAATTCCTGAGCGCTTTCTGAGGCATAGAAATATTCACATAAATAAAATAATAAACTGAGTGCAATTTATCTTCTTTCTTCACAAAGGTGCTCTTCGGTGCTACATTTTTTAATACTAAAATTTTGTAACCATAAATATTAGGAAAAAAAATTTAGCCTCAAAATCTATTTTTTCTCAGCACAGAAGAAAAACAATAAAAAAGCGTAGGTTATTATTATATATTTTTGTCTTTTAGTGAATTAAGAATTTTTTAGATCAGGGCAAGTACTTTGAAAGAGTACCTCTAGTTCTGTAATAAAATAAAAGGTTCACTTGTGAAGTCCATGGCAGTCGAAAGGTTCCGTATTGCGCAAGTCTCTCCCACATGACGCTACCACTTGCAGATGGACACCCGAAAAGCAGAGATGCAGCATCAAAAGCTTCGATGCCCTCTGTTCATTGGTTTATTTATAATGAAAAACTAGCGTTTAGGTACACTCAGTGTCGAACCATAACATCTGCACACACAATGAATTGTTCCATGCCACATACCTGATGACTGAAGAGATGAATGGGGTCTTATCAGTGTAATATGTATGAATAAAGGCACCAAGTTTGTTCACTAACCATTTAAAGAATGTACAATGTTTCAATGGGATATTCACATTATCTACGCTAGATAGTACAAGTTTAACCTTGTTACAACAGATCTGGTTACAGCAGACATTCGGTTGTAACATACTAATTTGTTAAGTTTGGTTAGTCTTCCTATGGCATTGAGCCAACTTTACTTATTACAAAGTATGCAGCAATGACGATCATCAGTACAGCACAATAAAAAATCACTACCTTTTAAAATTCAGAAGTGTCAACACATTGGTTCTTTTCTAATATCCATTCTCATTTCGTGAATCTCACCGGTTAGAAACAGTCATAATCCACCTCAAAGCCTGTAGTAAGAGTATCTGCATTCTGCATACTCCTTTCACAACAGATCAAAATTCTTCACCACTATCAGGATCTGTTATATCAAGTTCATACTTAGTATTGGGTATCTGAAGAAGCAGTTAACTTCTCCGAGTGTTTTAGAAAAATTCCTTCTGCCACAGGCATGCACACCTGGGGCCATTCAAAGATGAAAGGTTTGTATTTTTTAGTGCTTTTACATCTATGAAACAAATTTCTTATATTTGTTGAGCATCCTGAAGACAAAGGCGACATTCCTAACTCAACAATAAAAGCTGGAAATTTGGAATCTAAATGTTTACCGAAATTTCAGTTTTATTATAAAAGAGAGGAACAGAGACGCTAGTCGCACAGTGGCCAAGGCATGACACTACCTACCAAAGACAAATTCCAACAGCATCTAGTTCCATACTGACATTAAGAATAGCAAAAATGCAATTTTGCACATTTCCTCTTTTTAAATATTAGGTGAATACAACTCTGAGCAAAAATCAAAAATGACAAACCCCAACTTTATGGTTTCAAGAGAAGCCTCTGAAACGTGTTGTCATTTATAAATGATGCAACTTCCTGCCTGCCTATACCGTGGACAACTTTCTGTGGCACTTTCGACGAGAGGTATGTGCATGCACGGCTTTAATCGGCATTCGTGCATGTGCCACTCACACCTCCGAGTGCATACTCACAGAAAGTTGTCTGCGAGAATAGTATGTCCATAACCACAAATATTTACATCTCACACCGACAGTCACAAATGTGCGGTGAAGTGGCAGTCGTCTACGTTAGCTGTTTTCAGATTTCTTGTAAATATAATGTTGCAAATTATAGCCTCTAGCAAACTGTCACCCGCAAGAGCTCAGCTCCAAATATTGCTGAACCTTGAACTTTAAACGGCTTAATGGGTGGATCAGCAAACTCAAGTGAGATGCTGCTTGGCGTACTCCCAGATCAAGATGGCTCCGCTCACATGGACGTTGAGCGAACGTATCACTCCGCGTTGGGGAATCTCGACGCACACGTCCAGCAGCTGAATCAGTTCGACGGGAAGGCCCTCCTTTCGTTCCTGCCGAGAAAAACGACATTAGACCGACTCCACGCCAGTAACCGAACCGAACATAGATAGTAGATTCAGCACCTAGCAGAGACAGTGCTCAATTGTTGCTTTGCCTACTATAAATAAGCTATGCTTAAAGGCCGACATACAACCTCGGTTTTCTGCAGGGAAGATAATCCTCTTAGCGCCTCCACTCTCCCTAAGCTGCTAGGGGAGCCAAGTTGGGGCAAAGTAAAAGGTGGAGAGGAAATAGAAAAAAAAAGAAGCGGACAAAAGCGGAAAGCATGAAGTGTACTGTCAGCCTTTAAAGGGGCACTAAAGAGGATTCTGCGATTGTCTGTTCTTGGACATAACTGACTCTACGGACCCTAGGCATCCTAAAAATCCAAAATCTATAATAATAATGCGACGCCGATTTTTCCTATTAAAAACGTGATGAAAGTGTCGGGACACCCCACATACTGATCGGATTTTTCCGCTCAGGAAAGGTGGGGCATACCCCAGGAGCGGTGTCAGCACGGTGACTACGGGCACTTGTCAGCCAATCGCAAGCTGCCTCTCTTGGAAAGGCGGCTTCCGATTGGCCGACGAGCGCCCATCGTCACCGTGGTGGCTCCGCTGCTGTGGCCTTTCCTCGAGCGGAAAAATCCGCTCAGAAAGGGGTGTGTCCCGACCTTTCCTTACGTTTTTAATAAGGAAACCGGAATTGCGTGATTGTAACTTTTGAACTTTTAGGATGCTTAGGGCCCATGAAATCGGTTATGACCAAGAACAGATGATTACAGAATCCTCTTTTAGTTCCCTTTAAGGAATATGTACTCCAGTTTCCTATCTTTTGGGGGTGTCGCCATTTTGGCGCTTTGTTAATTTTTTGGAACAATTGGCAATCGTTGCAATTTGAAAATGCAACTTCCTAGAGTTTTAGATACCGTGTCAGGACGAGGAACTTTGCAGGATGAGCCAAGAGGAAGAGCTCTGCATAACAGAATATGTCACTTGTCGACCAACTTTGCGAATGTCACTTGAAACGTGGCGTCTGTTTCAAAACTGATAATAACCGCAATTCTGCCCAGAGAGGGTTCAGTTTTCGAGGGGAGTCTACACACTTGTGAGTTAAGCTATGCTGAAACGAATTACTTGAATGGTGCCCAAAATTGAAGAGCTTGCTCCACAGCGGGCTGCAAAAATCGGTGCATGCACGTAGCGAGCTCAAATTTTCATCGAAGTAGTAACAATTGGGTGATGTATTTTACCTCGAAAAATTTCAAGTTGTGGCTCTATTCCCGTGGCAAGTTAGAACGCCCCTGACATTTTCGACGGCGGGTTCCGACACAGGTGACAGAATCAACCGAGAGTTCCGTTTGTGGCGCCGCCACTTGGTTGTTCGCCCATTCTGCTAGATTGCTCGTAAGTTCATTGGCTAGTTGGCAACACGTGATTCGCGTTGAGACTGCGCGGTCAGCAACAGTTCACTTTCCGAACACAGACGAGATTCTGTTTTGTGTTCTTCGCTCCGGCACATACAGTTTCCAGAGCGGCCACTGTGGTAGAAACGGTGACGCCACGATCTCGTTGAGCTCGGCACTGAGGTATGGGATGGAGCCAAGCTCCTAAAGCAGGCTTGTATGGAAGTTTGCCAATCAAGTTGTTTCCTGGTAACATTGGCCCTGAACTTTCGCCATAAGAACAACCACTAAAATATACTTTTGGCAAAAGTTAGAACCGCCTATTACGTGCAGGCACAGATAATACCTGCTCCTTTTAGAGCGATCTCCTCGATCTTGTATACCGTACAGTAAAGATTGTCTTCTTTATAGAAACATGTCATGCAACAAACGTTCAAGAAATACTGGAACCGAAATTCGGACTCTCGCAAAATAAGGCCGCTGAAGCATTGAACGGAATGCTCACGAACTCCAAAACATCACTCATACATCGATATCTCAGACGGATGGCCGTATTTTCGGAAAAGAAGGGTGCGATTCAGCAAAGACTATAACGTCACAATCCTCCTGGAACGGTTGAGAATGAGGGGAAGCAGCCCTCGCTTCTCTTCTCCTTGCTTCTCTTCACCTGCTCGAGCGGATGAAGCGAAGAGGAGAGGGAATGGCAATTGTGACATGACACGTCTGCGTCGGCCGTGTTCGATCGCGCACTTCTTGCCAAAACTACTGCCAACCGTTAGAGATATTGCTGTACGAGCAATGTCTTGGGGGTTTTACAGTGTCCCGCTTATCGTTCCAGCCTTGTTTTGTGAGGGCTCCATATTTCGGTTCGGCATCCCTTTAAGTATAGTTACCCCAGCAGCAGGAGTGTCTTTTTGGGAAACCGGTATTCGTGGAGAGCTTTGCTGTCCTGGCTGTCTGTTCAGCACCGACCAGCGTGTAGCCCGCATTCGCTTCTCCTCCAGGTACTCCTTCAGTTGGTGAGGCTTCACCTGCAGCAGGCGGTCAGATGACAACAGGGCGGAACGGGGCAGGAGAGGGCAGATATCTTTTTTTGTCGACAGGCAGTGGCTGCACGAACATTGGAATTCCATTACGAAATTTGTTTAAACCTTTTTAAAATAAACATATGCATCAATTTCCGAGACGCAATAAGGACCAGGGAGCAGATTTTCCTGTGGCACAAAGCTTTAAAAATTAACTTAAAAAGGCAACTCCAGTGAATATTTTCTGACTTCGGATTACGATTGTTTTCAGCTCAGTCAGTGTCCCTGAATTACGAGGTTTTCTTCTGTTTTTTTCTTTTTCTGATGTTGTATGCAGTTTTACAAATATCACGTGGCTCAAAGTTTGCGTTTTGGACGTCTACGGCAAAACCGAAACTACTTGTGCTAGCGAGGATGGCAGCACTGACCATCAGGCTGCACGCTGAACAACGTGCGGAATGAACCATAGCATTAACACGCGACGTGACATTATGGGGCAAGCTGCGGCACGCATCACCCAGTGTTGTTTGACTAAAAGCTAACCCTGTTGCCACCCGCCAAAGAGCAGCTGGTCGCATCTTTAAAATCGGTTTGTAGTGGAGTATGCAACTTCACTCCTGACGTAATATTTCGGCTGTGATCATATTTTGTGCCACTAAAGCGATACCAGTCATTTATTCTGGTTTAGACTTTTCTGACCAGACGCTGACCTTTAACTAAAACAGAAAAGAAATTTAGTCGCTAGATAAACAACATTTTTCCACAGGTGTCTTGCCTTTCTCAGAAACAGTCTTTCTTTCCTAGGTTATAATTAGAGAATCTTTACTTCCTCCAACTCTAAAGGTGCTCACATACTTGCAAACGAGTATGACCGGTAGAGACAAGACCGCTTTTAAAGAATCTTGCAACAGCTGCATTTATCAGACGCGCTGCTGCGCAGCTGGTCAAAGCCGTCACAAGAGGATTAAAAGCCGGTCTTCCCTCAGTCTGATTGTAGTTAAACGTAAGTACTGCAAACGACTTGATTATTCGTCAGGCTCAATATTTTCGTGATTTTCTCGATCTTAGGTAAAAGCTGAAGTTTTGGAATAATCTGTGGTTCTAATTTTCGTAATCGAATACGGATCTCAATATAGAATCCAACGTGTTTACATTTTACCGTAATTTTTCGCAGGACCTATTTTTCGCGTAGGCGATAGGCTGATTTGCAAAATTTGACAAAACTAGGTCCTTAGAAAATTTACTAGTCATTTACGGTATGTGAACGGGCCTTAAAGGTAAACTACCAGACTCCCAGTCGAGCACTTAAATTTTCTTGGAAGAATGGAAGCATGTCGGGATCTCATGGGCAGTCAAAAGGTAATACCGGCAGTTCTGGGTCTCTGTTGTCATCATAAACTGCTCTGAACTGCATGTATACCCACTGTACACAAAAGTGCTGTGCACAAAGCACATTATTGTAATACACTGAGCAAGTGCCTACTGAAAGCTGACGATAATCCTCAAAAAATGGAAGCGAAAATCCGAGAGGTGAAAAGCGAAACAGGCATGCGGTAGGGTAGGCCCTTGTTTGGTGCGATGGAATGGTACAGGGAGCAGTATAGTAAGATCTCAGCGGAACCCCTGTACTGCTCCTAGTATATTGTTACTGCTCTCGCTCAAGCCCGCTTGCAGCAGAAGCTTGCACGTCTAGTTTTACCGCTATGCACCGACGAATATGCGCAATAAGCTCCCCTGCCTTGCACCAGCGTGCTTCTTGGTTAGCTCAGTGGGCCTCGGAAGTCTTGGCGGTGGGTGCTTGGTATGCCCCTCGCCTATGTTTGAAACCTTTCAGGAGTAGGGTGGGTGGGCACTTTGCGAAATGGACGAATGTTCTGTATTATATGGCATCTACGCTTGCACCAGCATAACACTGGGAAGACCAGATCACCTCGTTCAGAGCAATCCATTTCTCGGCGGAGACACTCAGTCCCTGGAACTGCCGGTCCTCAGTGTGCTTCAGGGAATTGAGGACAAATTCGGACACTCTAAAGACTTCACAGGTCCTGCAAAGGCCTGTAGAAAAAGCGTAGGGAAATAAATAAATAATCAAGCTCTGCAAAGCAGTAATGACTTCACAGAAGAATACAAAGGCAGAGTAGAAAGGAAGGGTACACACCAAGCGGTACACTACCCTTTATACGGGGCATCAACCTCAAAGTGTGCAGTACATAAACCTAAGGGCACACAGGAAACAAACTTCACCGGTAGGTCTCAGAATGGGAAGAAAGCTTAAATATAGACAGAAATATTATTAAAAAGCATTAAAAATAAAATTAATAAGGACCTCTCTCAAAACATTTGTAAAATTAATGTGACTGTAAATGACCTGCTTATTGTGGGCTCAATATTTCGAGATTTAGGTCAAAACTGAAGTTTTGGAATAATTCGCAAGTTCTAATTT
>JAZHYW010070214.1:0-23637 GCA_037355805.1 Ixodes ricinus
GATATTACAGGGAAGCTTTTTTATGGCTAGGGTTCCGTAAACTTTTCGTGTGCGTGACCACAAAAAATTTACTCTTGCACCGCACCCACGCGCCGGCGTTTGCAGCAGTAACTGTTCTAACAAAAAAGCTTAAAACACATGGCATCCTGCACGCGCGTTCGTCAACGCTTTATTTGGGTTATCTACTTCGAATCTTTTATAGGGGAAGGGGTGCGTGCGGCGCGTGGAACACCATTTCCTGCATTCTCCTCGAAGCTTGGGTACTTTAGCAATTTCCGTGTGCTTAACCAAAAATTCTACGCTCGCACCCCTCTCTTTGTCAGAATTGCAAGCCCCCCCCTCCCCACCCTTGCTTGCGTGCCTATACTTCGTCTCACCTTAGCATGGACTATTGTTAGCCGCGCATGCTAAATGCTCGAGCTTGTTGCTCTCGACGAAGCCTCGGCGACTGCATGAGTGCTCGTGCCGCGAGTGCTCCAGTCAAAGCAGTCGAGGCTAGCCGCTCGCGCTTGCACAGCCTTCGCAGTTAGTCCATGCTAGGGTGAGACGAAGTATAGTTTCCTTTCCTTGCGCTCTCCCGGGGTAACGGGCCCGTCGCGCATGTCTACTTTCCGCAAAGTGGCGGCCCCGTCGCGCGTGTCTAGTTTCCTCCGGCTCCTCGGGGCGGCCATAGTCGGCCACGCGAATGTATATAAAGAAGCGGAAAGACAAGTTGCCGTTCTCCATTTTCAATTTCACTTCTCTCTCATCTTTATGGGGGGGGGGGGGCGTATAGTCCGGACTCCCGAAGAGCAACGCGACTACGAAGAGCAACGGCGGGAACGGCAACGAGAATGTCAGCGGCGGCGGAGGGCGGCACGTTTGTGTGTGTGTACCTTTCGTCACGATGACCGCCGATCAAGGCAATAAATCGGTTCGTACCTTTGTTCAAAATTCGGTGCCACGTCTGTGTCATGTGCTACACAGCTTCGCTGGTCAACCACTGTCGCAAAATGGAACGGATCCCAATTTTTGAAATTGTTAATTGCATTGGCTAATGGTTTTGATATTTAATATCACAGACATACGCGAGCGCACGCACGCACACGTACACACAGACACACATATATACAAACACACGCATGCCCGCACGCACGTATGCACGTGCGCGCGCATACACATGCACACGCACGATTTCACGCACGCGCGCACACTTACACGCCCATACACGCGCCCACAAACGCGGACCCAAGAAAACTTCTAAAGTGAATGAAAGACTGATTTTTTAGGAATTGCTGCTCAGATTCAGTCACTTTTTTACAGACGAGTATGCATATTGATTTTTTGCCAACGTCTGAGAGAATCTGCAAATTCAATTGGCTTTTTAAAAAAAATCATTGTTCACTTAGCTAAGTGTACATTTGCACCGCCAAAACATCAGCGAGGTTAATGAAACCTTGTAAAGGGGCTCTGAAAAGAAAATCAATTTATTTATTATGTGTTTGTTTTGGCAGTGCAAGACGATTAAGAGAGCGTTTACTTTTCAATTACGCCCCAGAATATTGCTTCTGGAAACCAAAATACCGAGAGAAACACAATCATTACTTCTTTCATCATCGCTCGTCGAATGATTTTACGAGAACAATTTTATTGTAAAAACTAGTAATGTCGCGAACCAGTCGTGTTTCAAGTTTAACCAGGTTCGACGTTTTAAAACTTCTAATTGACGGCATTTGGCGAAGGAACGCCTTATTTATCAGGTGTATTTGCTTCCCATTCATACGCTAACTAAATGAACGAAAGCTTATACTTCGCATATATATTGAGTAAAACTTGAAACAAATCACTGTACAAATGATTTTTTCTGGCAGAAATTTGGAAGTTTTGTGTAGACGTGGGCGACATTTTTCAAACGTATATCCTTGTAAATTTTGTCAAAAGTTCAAATGTCCCCCGACCCACTCAAATCTCGGGTTTCAACTAATTCAAATAACTTTTAATCTTTTGACAAAATCGACGACGTTGGGCGTTCGAACGATCTTAAGCCAACTTCCACACAAAACGTCTACACAAATGCTTGTACGAGGTGTGATCAGAAAGTTCCGGGACTGATTTTGTAGCGTAACAAGAGAAGGCAGCACCGTGACGCGCGCGCAGCAGTCCAAGGAGGGGACCTTTGTGTCTCGTTATACCAAAGAGCGTCTCTCTGTGAACATTGGGAGCTGCACTTCACGAGTTTTCGTGACCACGTGCATGGGTACAATGGCGATTTCACCATAGACTGCAAACCAAAGCGAGAACGAACATAAATTTTACGACAAACTCGGCAAATCTAAAACAGAGACCTCCGAAATGATTTAGAAGACTTATGTCAAAAGCAGTGAGGTGTGCGAGGTGTTTGAGTGGCACTCGCGCTTCAGGAACGGCAGAACATCGCTGGAAGACGGAAGAGCGGTTGGACGACTTTGCCCGCCCTCTCCTTGACTTCAGTGACGTCCTGCCATTCTTGAGGCGCGAGTGCCACTCAGAACACCTCGCACACCTCACTGCTTTTTGACATAAATCTTCTAAATCATTTCGGAGGTCTCTGTTTTATATTTGCCGAGTTTGTCGTAAAATATATGTTTGTTCTCGCTTTGGTTTGCAGTCTATGGAAAGATCGCCGTCATGCTCGTGTATGGGGTCAAACAAACTAGTGTAGCGCAGCTCCAAATTCTCACAGAGCGACGCCCTTTGGTGTGATGAGACACGAAGGTTCTTTCCTTTGACTGCTGCGCGCGCCTCACTGTACTGCCCTCACTTTCTACGCGACAAAATCAGTCCCGGAACTTTTTGATCACCACTCATACTTCTGCGCAGCCATTACGAATTCGCAATATCTGGTATACCAAATAATTCCCTGCATTTTTACTATACTTCTTCAGGTGAGCACGTAGCACATATTTGGACATTAAACACACACATCTTAATTTCTGCTGGCCGCGGGCAGGCAGCGAACTTGGGGGTCCGCTGCCTGCAAAGGTTAAAACAATACT
Source organism: Ixodes ricinus (assembly GCA_037355805.1). Classification (NCBI taxonomy): domain Eukaryota; kingdom Metazoa; phylum Arthropoda; class Arachnida; order Ixodida; family Ixodidae; genus Ixodes; species Ixodes ricinus. Next base: position 3,015 of record JAZHYW010070214.1, read on the forward strand.
TTAATTTCTGCAGGCAGCGGGTCGCCTGAATTGTTCTGTTTGTGTTCTGTCCCTCTATGATTCTATCTTTTGCAGCGTTTTACTTTTTTTACTATGTTTTGCCTTATCTTGACTCAAGCAAACGGCTGGAGCTACATGGAGCTTGAGTGCGTCCTCTTGCAAGTACTGACCTTCCACCGTAAGGCGACTTTGAAAGCCATACACGTGCGCTTGTACACGCTTCCCAGTATGAACTCTGGGCGCCGGCATAAGGTTTGGCTATCAGGTGTAAGTATACATTGCCTGATAGCCAAACCTTGCGCAGGCGTGACCATGGTTGAAACACTGACGAAAAAAAATTAATTTTTTCAACCACATTGGTTAGACTAGCTTTTGAATAGAGTTCCTCGTTTTTTGGGTTTATTTTCCATTACATTCGAGAGTGATTTTTCGTGTTCTTTTTCCACCGAGTCGGTGTTTTTCGTTACCAATTTTCGGTGTTGGACCATCAATCGATGTTTATTAAGGACCATCTCGAATAACATAAGACGCGGACATAGGACTTCCCAACCTCAAGGAACAGGCGCATGACCCGATTACGTAGAAAACGTCCCCTCACCGATAAAATAAGGAAATGAGATAAGGCGGTGCGGTTCCCAAGAAAGAAACAGCCTCGCAGTAAGTTTATTGAGGGCCGTGCTCCGCATCGTCCCAAAACAAAGCTGTAGATAAAGATATTCTACACGTGGAGCCTAAGCCCCCTACATTTAAGGGCAGTTCCAGTTCGTTGTGGTTGTTTTTTACCTTCGCATGGTGGAGAATAAAAGTAAAGCTGATTTAAATAATTTATTTTATAATTTAATCGTGATTTATATTACACCGGTTTTTCGATGACTTAAATCCAATTTGTTTCACAAAAATATTCCCCAATTTATATATATATATATATATATTTTTCTATTGGCCTATAATCTGATGCTTTTTATGTACGTTTGTTTTATATTTTCAATCAAATAATCATCAAGCGAAAAACATTCACAGGATGAAAATGATTAAAAAGCGGCGCTTGGGGAAACTCGAATTTTGCTGTATACGTAATGTCCTATGGGAAGACATTCAGAAAGTGAAATGAAGAAAAAGATACAAGGAAAATATTACCACATTGAATCCAACAAAACACTAGAATAAACAACAACAACTAATGAAGCCTTTTCACAATTAAACATTAAGTTGTATTTGTTCCAGTATAGCGGAGTTTACATAATCAACAAGTGGTTAATTAGACTGTACTTTAAATTTACACGAATAACTTCCATATTGTGTTCAAAGATTGGACGGATTGATCATCCGATCTGCGATGTTTAAAAATACCTATTTATTTATTTATTTTCATACTGTCAGGGCACGGAGGCTCTACATAAAAGAATGGATGGTACAGATGAAATCGTTCACAAGATTCTTGAAATATGCGGCGTCATTGATGGACACGACGGAGGCAGGGTAATTGTTACAATCATTAGATGTTCTTTGAATAAAATAGTCAAAATAGATGTTCGTATAACATGTTTTCGTGCCAACCTTACACTGGTGATCGTTTCGAGGTGACACATGAGGTGCATGAAAAGAAGTTGATTCTTTTAGAATTGGTTTAGCATAATATATTTTATAAAAAATACAAAGACGAAGGTATTTACGGCGTAAAGCGATGTCAGGGAAGTCCAAGGTTGTTTTCATTGATGAAATACTTGCAGTGCGGGAATAACTAGAAAAAATAAAAGACACTGCTCTGTTCTGTACTGATTCGTGGATTTTTATAGTGTTACTTGTACCGGATTCAAAACGCAGCAGGCATATGCAAGTTTTGGCCTAAGGTTTTATAGAATTGTAGTTTGACCGAAGGATAAGCGGAACGGAAGTGGCGGCGCAAAAACCCAAGCATACAAGTGGCATTGTTAAATACGTAGTCGACGTGCAGGCTCCTGGAAAGGTTACAAGTTACGTGAATGCCAAGGTGCCAAGATAGATATAAAGCAACATAAGCTAACGGTATAGACGCTTTCAGGCAGCTGTGCATGGGCGCCGCCCTAACCGACCATCAGTTTTTGTTTTCCTCTTATTCCGTTCTCTTCACTTCATCATTGCCACAGTAGGACAGGTTATTGCCACTTTAGGTGCTACTGCGTCCTTCTCTCCAGCATAGGCCTTTGTGGAGGCTCGCCAATGCCCGCTTCAGTGGCTCGGCATCTCGGTAAGACAAGAGAAGGTCGGCAATGGCGGCTCAATCTGGCGCGTGTTTAAAGCGTCTTATTATGAAGGGTGTATATGGCAGGGTCAGTGTTTTCAGAAAGATGGGAAACAGACATGCTTTTACATTTAGCAAGGTTAAGCTTTATTAGCGAATCAGTACACCAGGAAGAAACTACTTCGAGTTCGGACTGTAGTATAGCACAATCATATATTAGTTCTTAGACGATAGAGTACAGAGTCATTCGCGAACAGGTTACGCAAGGAACATATAGTTATAAAGAACAACCGTTGTTGAGCAACACTAATTTAAACCGCAGCAATCTGATCTTTGATTTAAATGAATTAGATATGGTTTATTTAATAAAAAAAATAATGATTTATCTTTACCTCGGTTGTTTCCGTTTTTCGAAATTTGATAAAAACGCTCGGGGTTAACTTTCGGGGTTTCTCGGGATTTAACAAAAACACTGAACCCTACGTTATGAAACATGGCTGCTTTCACACGTTCGTCTATATAAAGCGATGCTGTGTAATAAGTCTTTAGGTTAAAAAGAAGTTAGGAAAAACCGCAACTTGCCGAGACGTTCAAAAACGTACATCTTCTTCTCAAAACTAAATCATGCAGTTTTGTAGCCAGTTGACGCTCAAATGTAGTGTGCGGGTGTGTCTTGTCTTCTCTTGGTGTAATCGTTTAATGTTCAAGCTTTTTCGGCACAATAATCGACCATGTAACAACTAGCTCAACTCAAACTGATATTTGCTTTGCAGCATGGGCGCTAATGTGAATGTGCTACCGCTCCGCGTACGACCGGCACGGGTTTATCTACCTGCTCGGACAACGGCCTAGCAAGCATATAAACCATATAACAAGCAGATAAACAAGCAAATGAGACGCCGTCTTAGAGGACGACGTCAAAGGCGATGTCTAGGACGACTTCTACGACGACCTCAGGGACAACGTCTAGGGCGACGTCAAGGACGAAGTCCTAGAGGACGACATTTAGGACGACGTCAATGACGACGTGTTGGAGGAGGACGTCGAAAATGACCTCGAGAACGACATCTAGTTCGATCTCAAGGACGACCTCAAGAACGAGGTTTAGGACAACGTCAAGGACGACGTCCTAGAAGACGACGTCAAAGCCGACGTCTACGACGACCTCTCAGACGACCTCAAGAAGGGCCTCTAGGACGACGCCGAGGACGACGTCCGCATAGGCACGGCGCATTCGAGGCCAAATACCGTATCGCAAAAACCGGTTGAAGTAAACTAAAGAATGCTATTGCACTAAAAAATAACCTGGTTTTCAAAGTTAACATTCTCACGTGTCATGACCTCCTCCCACAACATCCGAAGCACATATGCGTGTCCTGCCGTCCTGGATACTGAAGTTGGGGATCCGCCCAACATAGCCAACTTTGGTGATTTTATATCTTACGGCAGAATGGAATCGAATGAAACACACACTCGCAAACACACGTACACACACGCACGCGCGCGTGCGCTCGCCCATCACACACACACACACACACATGCACTCACACACGCACGCACGCGCGCACCTAGCTGTCCGGAGAATCGTAGCCTAAATTGAGTTATACATCTAGACCCTTCAAGTCCCAGGAGGCTTCGTGACTTTCCTCTCGATAGACTCTTTTGAAAAGTCCATCAAGCTATTTCGGCTATCACCAATTCTTAGGCACGAAGTGTCTATTGGATCTGGGTCCTGGTCGAATGCTGACGCAACCCTCTTGCCCAATGTATGCTCGGAGTACGCGGCCAGGCAATGTTGGGCAATGACCTCCGAGATTTTGGGAGCACAAGGCGCTCTCATTACGCCGTTCCATTCACCGGAAGAGACTGAAAAAAAATGAAAAAAGAAAAACAAGTGGTAGAGAGTCTGTATCACAGAGAATGTCAAACTGCTCGTTTGGTGTCACGTGGTCTATGAGTGGCGTTTGCAATACAAGCTGCAAGGACGTGTCGAAATCGTTTATCGTGTGCAAACGTCTCCGCAGGAGGCTTCCGGCATTAAATTGCAAACGCTCCCCATGGCGGACTTGTCTGTATCTCAAAACCTTTTCTCAATATACAATATTTCGATTACTTTTGGCAGTTATTTGGCATCTAGTAAATACACGTGAACGAGAGTATTTGCTACTCTATCTTAATTACATTTCTGAGCACCTTGTACTCTTCACCTCAAATGCATTTTTATCGTGGGACGTTCCTTGACTAGGAGTTCGGCATTTCGTAAAGCCCAGATGAAAGCGTGGACACGAAGATCGACACTGATTGGTTGACATGTGGGAGAGGACCAAGGTGCTCGACGTTGATTAGCTAACGGGGAGGTCACGTGACAAGAGGGGTAGGCGAGGAGGAGTGACGTAGGCGAGGAGGAGTTCGATCACCGTGCAGACACTGAGCGTGAGCAGCTCGAGAGTATGGAAGCCTCTGGAACTTCGCCAGCCCGATTAGCGGTAGTATTGCTTCAATCAGAAACGACCATCAAGTGTAGGCATGATACGCATTAAACTACCTCGATGAAGAGCGCCGTGAGCGTAGGCGTCCGGCGTCTGGAAACTCAAAGTATCACTAAAAGTTTGTGATGCTAGAATGTTTCACCTATGCAAGCTTGACTGTTTAGCGAGTTGCCATAAATTTTGTAATCATTTAAAAAATTTGTCGCATGAATATTTTATGGAAATAAAATCGGCATATCTCAGGACAAACTTGAACGGATTGCAAACTTTGGAGCGGAAATGACCGAAACCTGAACATGAAGCAGGACCAAAATACGCACTTGAAATGCCAACAAAATAGAAAAAAATGAAAACGCACATCAGACAAAAAAAAGTTTTATTTTCTGTTTTATTTTTCTTGTTTTACCCGTTCTGGCAAGAACCACGATAGCCCAACACTTCCATGACAGATATTGCAAGAAGGCAGGAAACATGCTACGAACAAGATAAGCTCTCAAAATGCCAACAAAGAGTCATCCCTCCTCTACATGCCTTTCTAAACGAGATTCTAGAGCTTAAGATGAGGAAATAAACACAAAGGTTGGCGATCGCGAGAAAGACAGCAGTGCTTCTCCACGTCGCCATGCGCCTTTCTCTCTGAAGTTTAGACAGTCGCCATGCGCCTTTCTCTCTGAAGTTTAGACATCTCTAAATGCAGCATTTGGAGTATCCTATTGGAAGAAGGTATGGCAAGGGCCATGCCTAATATACCTGAGCTCTTATTGTTATTATTCAGACTAAGGCTTTAGTAAAATGGTGCGTCCAAGGTGCGCAATTATAAATCCAATAGAAGATGTGATTTTTACATCTCTAAGAAAAAGGGGGTGTAGACGCTTACACCCCTGTCCCATATACGACACCCCAAAACTTCAGTTGGACGTACAGCGCACTGACGTCGAACTGACTGCCCCAACATTTGCGAGAGGGTTGATGACGGTGCGATATAACATATTAAAACGCTAAACTACGTATCAAAGTCTACAGGAAAAAACACACAGGTTTTGCAGTGGAGCCTAGAAAACCCTGATAACTTTTTATGCAGTCAGTCACACTTACATTCATTATTTTAATGGGTTGTACAACTCGGCTACCAAGCCGCTCGTGAAATTTGGTACCGTCGGTACCACGTCAGTGGTACCACGTCAGTGCGCTGCACTGACGTGGTACTGACGGGAGCTTCTACCATGCAATAGTGATACTACGCCTTGTACAGCGGCTGCAGTGCATACAATATCACTGCGATTTGGTGTTCTTTGTAAATAAACTCTTCAGGTCGAAAAAAATACCCAAATTGTACTTTACTCAAGCTATTTGCAGAAAAAATATTTTCACTAATACAGTAAATACTTCATAGATCAATGTGGCAATAGAGGCGAGTTGGTCCATGATTACTACTGGTAGCAGCGCGCAATAATTCCTCCCTTTGTCTTTGTGTTTTTTGCGCGCTGCTACCAGTTGCTAATACATTATAAGCAAGTATTTAGCATATCTGTTTTAAATCATTTTGTTGAGCACCTTGTCCATTACATCCCCATGGTCTGGTATGGAGCCTCTCTACAATCTTTGAAGGTCTAATAGGTGGCCACGCACAGAAGTTCGGGAAAGTTAATTGCTCATGATGTACAGGGGGAACAACGCACACGTAAAACAGTCACTCAAGTCAACGCACACACGCAAAAAAAAGACAACTACGCAGCGCTGCGTAAGTGTCTCTTTCTTTTGTGTCTGTGTTGACTTGAGTTGAGTGACTGTTTTGCGGGTGCGCTGTTCTCTCTGTACATCATGGCCACGCACGTTGCGCTGCCGTGCGGTGGAAATAGCCTTTTTTGTTCGTCGAGCTTGCTCGCTTGCTTGGGTAGCTTGGGCAGCTTGGGCATGGTGGACAATGAAAATGCGCTGGTTTGCGGGCATTATAGTGAATAGGGAAGTACATCCCTTTCCGCATCTGCCGATTTCTTTGAAAGAGGAAGATGCGTATGATAAGGGCACTTTTACACTGTTTGAACCGCCGTCAGGTGTATACATAAAAAAGGGAGACGTTGTACCCACGTACCCCTTTCTTTCTTAGAATGTATCAAGCGCGTTGCTTCAGATTGCGATATATATATTTTTTTTGACAGTACAACATATACGATCATTTCATTAACAGTAAGGCAGTCAAGTGGCACAATTACTATTTCCTTAGAGTTGTGAGAAACATTTTTTCTACATTAATTGAGAGATGCAGTTAGTAGATGTTAGGAAGGTTGTTCGCCCCGACCTCGATGGACCACCTTGAAGTTGCCGTCGAGGACAGGGGGATCGTGGATGAAGCTAGTTGCTGGAGGGCTGGATGCGTCGGTGGTGATGCAGAGGCGACCGACAACTCGTTGGCTTAACGAGATCAACAAAACGCAGTTACATAAAAGACAAGTGCGAACAGATCACGCGCTGTAATAAACTGCCGCGCACGGCTTACAGACTGCAGGAACGCCTCGGCGTCAGATGGTCCTACCGCGCACGGTAAAGACGGCGACTACCTTGTAGCCGCGAAGACAAAGACGCTGTCGCGCACGACAGGTAACGCGGCGCACCGCGGGAGCTGAACGTAAGTGCTCACGAGCCCGTTCCAAGACTGAAAGATTCCCCTGTCCGGCCAGGGTCTGAAACAGAGTATTTGAACCCGTCCAGGCCAATCAGGATTCGACCCTCGTCCCATTGGCTAGAGGAACCAAACTACATCACCTACACACAACGCACTTTCGACCAATCGGGTGAGGGGTCATTGCTCCGAGAGTGAACCATAAGCCAAGCTTTGCTTCCCAGAACCCGAGGATAAAATGCGACTTATGGCTTTCCTATCTGCCACAGAAGATACACATTCGCGAACGGCGAAAACCACCGAGACATGTCGGCTGGGGCACGTCTATGCCACCGCGAATGGCCGTTGGCAACAAAGTAAAAAGAAAGACACGCCAGGCATATGCAGAATATATGGGGAGCGCCAGGTCCCCGGGCGTCACGGAAGAGTTCTGAGACACGACTCTGAGAGCTATGAAGCACTTTGTCTCCCAGCAAACGACCTGGCGACCAGTGACGTGTGAATGTCTTGGCCGTGGGTTCCCCTGCAAATTTTTACGTCTGGCCCCGCGCTTCAGGGTCAAGGGGTAGACGCACGCAGCACTGGGACAGCAGCCTCTCGTGGGCGAGTTAAGTGTTTTCACGTGCGTTCGAAAACCGGGGTTCCGCACGAAATGCCAAGAAGAGAGCGACATCTCGCGGCGATTTCCCCGATACCGGGAAAAGCTCTTAACCAAGCAGAATTCCGACTTGTAACGGCACGGGACCCCCTGAAATGCGACACTAGTCTCCCCAAAACGCCTCCTCATTCCCGACCGAAGCGCCGAAAGGCGGATAAAGAAAACAGAGCAAGGGATGCCGTCCTGGCGGTCAAGAACAAAATACTAAAGAAAAATGACCACCTCTACACAGTTCTTCGGTTTTCGAACATTTCAGAAACAGTGATGAAGTTAAGCAGTACGATGAATAATTTATTACAGTTCTGACGATATTATTTTTTATGTTTATTGAGAGATGCTGATGTTCGCTGTTCGTTCCTAGACCGGTGTTCTCAGCGATTCGTTTTCATTGAAGTGACCTAGTTTGACCTTTTGTGATCTCTGTGGTTTCTTTGTTAGTGTAGTGATGTTTGTGGGAAACTCTACACATTCCTTGTTGATGCAGACCTAGTAAAAAAAATAAGCATATTAAAAAAGTGTACTCAGGCGCCGCTAAACGTGATAACAAACTTTAGCGGTTGATTGGAACATGCTGAATAAATTCTGCAACACGTTCCAAAAAGAAGAAATGACATAGACACGTCCGCAATGAACATGTTTGCAAACAATGCACGCTAAGGAGAACAAGCACTGGCGCTCGTATCTGGATATCACAATCATGCTAAACTTTTACTGCGGCAGGTGTAAGCGCCCGTTTCTGACGAAGTTTTGTGGCGTTCGTACGCAAAAACCGACGCCATCGCAGGGCGCGCGTCGCCGCCCACCCCCGCGTGCAATCACTCTCTCCCAATCGTACTCGGCCCTTGCACGACCAGGCCATATATGGTAAGACGGGCTGTCGCTCCCCTCTCTCTCTCTCTACCTCGTGCCGTCACCATCGCAGCCAGCATAGGGGCAGCTTAGTTAGCGTGAACATTGAAAAATATTATATAATTCTACACCTATCTAATTTCTCCCACTAAATATAAACAGGAAGCGCACCCCATTACTTCTAGCGGATGATGATCACGTGACCTTAGCATGACGCTGCAATCGTGACACCAATGAAGTGAGATGTGACTGACGCCATCACTTGACAATGTAACGTAACGTGACCAGGAGACCCGTGGTGGTTCCAACCACGTGACCATTGTAAGCGTTGTGCAGTGCACGCCATATTTATCCGGAAGACGCGAACGGCGTTTCATCTCATGGAAGCGCTATCCTGGTTGAAGTCAAAGGAGTGTACATTGACGTAGCGCTTAATAGTACAGTCCGAGCAGTGGAGGGCGCTTGCTCAAGGACGAGATCGCTGATGTACAGGGGACAACAAATCAATTTACGTTGCCTGTTTTCCTCCTTCAGCTGAAACATCAAATGCTTACTGAATAAATCATCCTCAACGTGCGAAACAGTGGCGGTAAGTATATATTGGCCTGCCAGCAAAATTGCTGTGGTATCCATGGTCCAGGGAGGGTCCTCCCCTGCTTGGGTTGTTTCATTAAGAGCTACGTCATGAATCAGTTCTCGGGCTGCCGCCAGTTTAAATTTATAAGGAACAAGGCAGCGGTATCGCACGCTCCCCCGAGATGCGACACTGTTGGCGTGTTCCGGACAAATTTGGTGAGCACTGTACGTGGACGTTCACAACACGTGCGACGCTCGTCGCACATGCCCATGACCTCATAGAAACTCACAAATAAGCAACCCGCCCAACTCTAAACACCCTTCACGTTCTGTGCGTCCCAACTGATTCACTACAATTAAGATGAATTAATATGTTTCTAGTTTAGCCTGAATTGTGTATTTCTTGAAATTGGGCTGCATTTATGTTCTCAAAAGACGACGTCTCCAAGGTACATACTTTGTTTGAGTCGGTCTTATCACACGGCATGCCGTCGGGCGCGTTAATGATTAGGTAAGCAGGCCGTGTGTCCTTTGTTGTTTCGCAGACAACGTGGCATGTGGCCATACCAAGAGCTGGCGTTGCTCCAGCAAGTTCCTGGCAAGATGGACATAAACACCGAAATGAGAACTCACGAAACTGTCTTTTATGGTGTAATACAATAATCGGAATACACCTTCACCTCGACATAACCCAATATTGAACGGTCTGGGTATTCCAATTTACACAATTCAACGGGTGAAACGAGTGTTTTATTCCATCTCTGTAGCGAGACTCGTGCAGAATGCCTGCTGGGACTATTTCTAAGGCAGCCCCGGCTTGAATCTCTGCAAGTAGGAACAAATTTCAGACTTAAGACAAAAACATTTTTTTATTATTGTTCTCTTAAACATTTACGGTTCTAATTCTTATCCGAAATTGTCAAGCGTAAAGAGCTTGCGTTGAGTCAGTTTGTTTATTACCTTACTTACGTGGCCAACTTGAACAAATAGTCGAATACGCTTACAAGGAGCCCTTCGAGTGAAGTTCGATAGGTTAGGATTTTAGCGCTGAAACTGATCTTGTTAAACCTAATAAGTTGGAGGAAATGGTTTCTTCTAAAGACCTTTAAGGAGGCTCATTAAAGTTAAAAAGCTACCCTAAATTGTCCTATCCGTGACGTTTTTTGTAGGCCAACGGTGGCAGAGCGAAGCGTCTGGCCAAGCGACCGCGGGTTAGGCCAATATACCACCTAGATGGCAAGTCCGGCCCTACACGGGTCGTCATCGCTAGTGGTGTCCCGACCCACTCCAAGCGTCAAATCCGTCTTGGCATCGCCGCCATCATGCTCGTTGTGAGACGTTGCCAGACGCGATGGCGATGATGCTGACGCAAGCTAGGAGAGCACTACGTGGATTGTCTATCTCTACCGATGACGCTGAGACGGGGGGGGGGGGGGGAGGAGAGGGAGAGAGAGGGAGAGAGGAGGGGTAAAGGCGCAGGCTTTGTCTTTTAGGAGGTATTAATAAGATCTCATGGCCGCCTCTAGCTCCGAAGCCACTTGCCCGTCTTCGGCTCGTTTCTAAGCCTGCTTGCTTCAGACCTCCTCCGCAATTGCCGACCGAGTTTTAGCTCCGATTTTTTGTAAGGGGTTGCGAAGTTAGCTGCCGTTGTATTTGAAGATAGGCGTCTTCGTCCTTGTATTTGAACGCGTGATCCTATGCGAGGATCAGCAGAGAGCAAACTGCTTCCATCCTCGACCCCTGTTTGTGGTTCGCGGTCTTTTGTTTGACGAAAAGATAGTGAGCGTGCAGCCGAGCTCTCTCGCTTTTTGTATATACCTCTTTTTTCATGACGGCCACCATGTTGAATATTGACGTAGCTGAGTAGGGGCAGAATAGAAAATCACTTTTTTTGTGGACTGGGATGCGCTAGAATCGAACAGGTTCGTGCCATTAGCTCTACTTTCTCCTTAGACTATACTTCTTGATTGTTGTTATGCTTCAATACCTATTTATTATTTTGTCGCCCAACCCAGATACGTCATATTTCAACATGGCAACCGTCACACGAAAACGGTCTAGGCAGCATTCCCCCCCCCCCTCCCAAAATAAGACTTTACTGTGTTTGTTTTACCGCAAGAATGAAATACACGTCGCCCAACGCTCATTTTTCACCCACATCTAGCACTAGCGGTATGAACCAGGTGCCAAAGTTTCAGCTCTAACTGCAACATTATTTAAAGGCAATAACTTATAAGTGATTTTGAGAAAGTTTGAATCGGGAAATTGGGGCAATTTTTTCACGTATTTCGGTAGCTGGTGCCATAGAGCTTAATGTCTTCGAGAGCTCTGTCAGCCACCTTTTTCCCATTGACAATTTTTGGAAATCACTTATAGCCGTTTAATAAAATAACGCTTAGTGCTCAAACGTTGGCATCATATTGAGACTGCTAACTCTACATTTTGGTGGAGAATAAGAGTCCGGCGTTGCATTTTTTTTTATTTTTGCGGTGAAGAAATTCTTGTAAATTATTTAGGGGGCGGGCGCATGTGTGCTTACGAAACTCTCTCTTCTTTCACGGACACACCCTCTGTTACAACAACAAAAAAATGTACAGTGTGTACCCCCCCCCCCCCAAAAATAGTTTGTTTTGTTTTTATTACAAGAATAGGCTACGCATTGCTGAACGCTCATTTCCCACCTAAGCAGCGCTAATGGTCCAAACCCGATATCGAAATTCCAGAACTAACTGTTTTCTCAGTCAGAAGTTACGTGATTTTCAGGAAATTTTAATGGGACAATGGGGCCCATTTTCGCCTGTTTTCTCTAATTGGCGCCATTAAGCTCTAAATATTGTACAAGTCCGTCGGCCGCCATTTCCCGACTGAAGACTTTAGAAAACTGTCAATAACTTTTGAATCAGATAACGGTTAGCTTTGAAACTTTGAACCTGGTTCAAACCGTTGGGCTACATATAGGTGGAGAATGAGCGTTCAGCAATGCGTAGTTTATCTTTAAATTAAAAAAAAAATCCCTGCATTTTTTTTTTGAGGGGCATTTTTTATTTTTAAAAGCAAGACTGAGACTTTCATATAAGCTGCATAATCCTCTCTCGCAAAGGCTATGTACTTGAACAACACCTTCTTGCTAAGAAAGCCTAAGACGAAGTAAGTGCCGAATTCTCCTGCGTCACTAAAAGAGGCGACCGTAGGGCGTAGATTGGACACGACTGAGGCTTCATCGTTCGGGCTGGCACTCGGGTTCTCGCTGATTGGACACGAGTTCCGGCCGAACGCTGACGTCAGCACTCGTGCCCAATCTGAGCCCTACGGTCGCCTCTTTGAGTGACGCAGGCAAATTCGGAACTTTGGCTTCTTTATCTGGGAGGTGTTGCCTCGAGAGAGGAAAAATGTCGTTTAGCACATTGACCCACTTTGAGGTGCATGTTGTTTACTGGGCTCAAAACAAACTATTGTGGCTGTACTAAAGAATCAACAACAAGAAAGAAGTGAAGGCGCCATTTGAAAAGAAACACGGTACAAAGTTTTTTACTGTGCCACGTCAGTGCATGGCCTCCGAGATACCAACGGCATACGGAAAGCTACGGGTGTAGGCCTGACGGGGCGCTACGACATGGCGCACGAACAGGGGTTATCGATCGAAAATTCTTCCTTGGGCAATCTTTCTGTTCACTGTAACAAGTGCCCGTGTGTACCGAAAATGCAGAAAATCAAAAGTCATGGGAAATGAAAAAAAAAAAAAAGAAACGGAGAGAAAGCTGTTCGGAGCTTAGAATATAAGGCAGGCATTAAAGGGAAGATGGGGCACTACTGCATTTGAGAAAAACGCTTGAATTGCGTTCATTTGGCCTTTAGAATAACAGATATCACAATTATATTTCCAATGCGACGCGCCGGAGAGCCATAAGAGCAATTTCGCAAAATAGGGCTGAAGCCCCGCCTCCCTAGCCTTGGGCAGCCAAAAGATCCGTCGATGACGTCACGTACAGCGACTTTCTTTCGCGTTTTTCTCGCGTTTCACACTACTTGCGCAGCAAACGGTTTGGATATTCGGGTTCACGGGGTAAAAATACACTAGAATTCACTTCTAACTCATTTTTTCAGAAGCTCCCATCTTCCCTTTAAAGAAAAACTGCGTAAGTGAACTGTTGGTGCACCTCACCGATAAGGAATTCGGCTTTTATGCGGGTAGCGCGATTCGTTCTATAGCTATAATTGTGTGCTTTGAATCAAACTTTCCGTTGGAAGTAGTGCTCTGTGCTGTCTCGACTTCCTTCTCCCCGTTTTTTGAGGGGTGCTTTCTTCTAAAGGAACCAGGTCGTTCGCTCATTGCAAGCAGTGTAAACAGGCTGCAACGCAGTCTGTCGCCCTCAGAGGCAAATCACGTCAACGAGTATGAATAGTTACAGAAACGTTCTTACCGCACAAACATGTAGAGCTGCCGTTCGCTGCAGTAGGAAAATTTGTAGATACTTGTGATGCCCATCGAGGGGCTCATGATATATCTTTGGCTGGCAGGGCATTCCTTTGCTCCAATGTTGCCTTTCACGTAGGTCTGTGGTGGCGACCCGTCATGAGCTATTCCCAGTCTGGCGATGTGCCGTGCGGAGTTGAACGGGAAAGTAGGAAATTGTGGATATAGTAATAGTGAAATTATTTTCGAGGTAACTTCTGGAGATACATAGGCATACAATTAAAAACAGTAATTTTTTTAATAGCTTTTACAACCTACCACTTCCAAACATTTCAATCCGTCAAAATAAAGTGTAGAAACAGGTTTTGTATATTTGTAATATTCTTTTGCTACGTCAGATTTGCGTGTGTAACTTTAAATGTGAAATCAAGTCAATGACTAAGACCGGTACTATATAGGACTGTATCGTTTGTTGAACAAATACAATGGTATACGCGGCGAGAAAAAAATGAAAGACGTTTACAACTCCCCGTAATGCCGAATTAGAGCGCAGCTCTTGAGGAGGAGGAGGGAGGGTACGGGGAGGGTATGCCCTCCTCTCCTGCTACCTTCCCATTTAGCGGGCGATCTTCGCTACATTTAACTCTGAATTCAGTCGAAAAAGTTTCCACTAATTTTAGCAAGGAAATTTGTCCGCTAAATGTAGCAAAAATAGTATCCCGCTAAACCTGGCGGGAAACGTTTTCTGCTAAATTTAGCAGGAAATGTTTTCCGCTAAACTTAGCGGAGAAATTTTTCCGCGAAATTTAGCAGGCAATTTTTCCACTAAATTTAGCGGGGAAATGTTTCCGCTAAATTCAGCCGGATTTTTTTCTAAATATAGCGGTAATTTTTTACGCTACATTTGGAGGGAAATATTTTCAGTGGAAAATTTTTTTGCTAGCGGGGAAGTTTTTTTAGCTAAAGTTAGCCGGAAATTTTTTCGCTAAATTGAGCAGAGAATTTTTTTGCTAAATTTATCGGAAAAAAGGTTTTGTTAATTTCAGCAGGGAATTTTTCCCGCTAAATTTAAGGTGTAAAGTTTTCCGCTAAATCTAGCCGGAAAGTGTTTCTGTTAAATTTAGCGGATAAAATTTTCTCCTCTTCCTTTCTCGTGACCCTTGTGACGTCACAAGTGACGTCACACATGACGTTATTATGGGAAACATCCCATAATGTAACACGCGGTTACGCCGACGGCGACGCCGACGGCGCTGAAGCCGGAAGCGGGCGTCTAAGAGTGCGCTCTAAAACATTTTATTTTACAACAAAGGCTCTCTTGAAACTTACATTAATTATTTAACTTAGAAAGTACTTAAGATAATGTGTCTAATAATTGTCTCAGCTAATTGCCTGGGGCAGCAGTGTTGCACAAAGCAACTTCATCTTCGTTAACAGAGGCACTCCCAAGTTTTGCAAAAATCAAGTTGGCTCTGGACTACTGAAAGATTTCTAATCCTTGCAAAAGATGGCCTACTTTCCTGCAGCCTAGTCATTCTGGAGTAACTCACAGGTGCCCGCATTCGTGGGCAAAGGTGACGACTCCGCTGAACGTCTTTGGCACGTCTTCTACAAGAGCTCCTCTTGTCCACAAACCGCACGCACCTCCGAGATTCGTCAGCCCTGAGTGAAATTCAAAGCCAGCCCATTCAGCAATGCGTAACAAAGAGCGCGAACGCGCGTCTGCTTCCTTTCTTACGATCAACTTCTGTATGGTGCAGTGTGGCCCATGTACCCTCTAAAAGAAGTCCTGCTGATCACGGCTACAGCGTATCATGGCAAATTATAGAAGGATTCCAGCGAAGGACGAAGGCCAGATTACAATCAGATCTAAAAACGCGATTTTCGGATCGAGAATGGGTAAGTGAAACGCCATGCTCTTCGTGACTGCGCACATGGCATTTGATTGGTCTAATCATATTATGAGCTGCACCATTCGCTAAATTGTTTTGTTGTGTGGCGCGATTTGCCGTCTCCTTCCTCTACAGGAACGTCAACTCCCAAGTTTGTTTTAGAGTGGATAATGCTGTTCTGGCACAAAAGCTATAGTTAGCACCTCCACCAGCACACTCGCTCCTCCATACGTCGGCCTTTCTGGATCCCAGTCCCTCAATATCATACCACGTTCGCGACGCTTTTACACAATTCATTCACACTCGTATGACGAATTTTTCAGAGGTCCAAAGGTCACCGTATCACGAAGTCTGTCAAGATTCAAAAGGCCACCGATATCACATGGCTTAAAAAATGAAGAAAACCTCGAGACTCTTTACATTACCTCCAACTTTCATTATGAACAACATCATTGATATCATCCAAGTCTAACTCACACACATCATGGACTCACACATGTCACGAAAATATCACCGATATCACCGACTCACAAATATCACGAAATATCACCGATATCACCGACTCACAAATATTACGAAATATCTCCGATATCACTGATTCTAAACATCACAAAATATCACCGATATCGCTTAGGCAGTGACGAACTTCGCACAGTAAAATAAAAGGCACCAATCTTGGTATAACGCCTAAAATTATGCCGACATCTTTGAGCGAGCTATCGCCGAGTCTACGCGCGTTGATTCAAATGTTCACGCAAGAGTCGCTTTTTGGCTCTCAGTACGTACACTATATATCCGAAGCAACTGTTATTGACCCCATACCTGGTACAAGTTCAAATATTTCCCAGAATTAGAAAATAAAAGCAAGCAAGACCAGCGGGTGCAAGAAAAGTCCAGCGTGCAGATGTGAAATTTTTTAGCGCTTACTTATGTAATACCTAATAAGACTGCATAACGAGATGAGAACTTGAAGAAGGCGCCAGTGGATGCTGAAGTAGAGCACTGCACATGCCCACTTCTGAGGGCGGACCGGCCTGGGGCAGAAGACTCTTAGTCTTGCCCTATTTAAACCTTACACTATTTAAACAGGCCCGACCCGGACCCCGCCCGATATGGTAGTGCCTACCTTATCAGGCCCGGCCTGGACCCGACCCGTTGAGAGCCCAGCTGTCATATCCCAGTCCCTTGGTGAACCTTCGAAAGCTTACACAAATATAAAAGATGTAGCTTATCTTGGATAGCCAGAGGGCATTTTGATTTTCTTTGAAAGTTCGAAACGGAAAGGGAAGACAATCGTATACTCTCCCCTGTGACCGGATTGCCCTAGATTTCTCGTCTGCTGGCACTGTCCGCTATGCTGATGGAACCCCCAGGATTCTTCTCCGTATCTTCTTGTGAACTTTCTTAGTCCAATACAGCTTTCTTTATTCCCAAGATCTTTTTCTAGTGGCGTCGTATCGAGTTTGCACTCCAGCTTCCTCGTTTCTTTCAAATCGAAACGATCAATCCGTTAGCATTTTCTTCTAAACGTTTTAGAAAATGTGCTACACCATTGGCCGAGCCCAGTCCGGTGCCGGAAACAATCCGTGCTACCCATTCCCGACCCGGCCCGCCGGCGGTGCGGGGCCCGAGCTTTCGAGTTGGACCGGCATCGTGCCGAGCTCTCGGCTGGAGTAACAGGACGGTATCTGCGGTACAAAGCATCCTCAATCAGCAAACTCCGTGAAAGGACGCCGTGAGCGGCTGTGATAATCCAGCGGCCTCTGTATACGGATCAGATGATCCTCTTCAACAACGTAGTTGCTAACCTTCAGACATTGGAACTGTTTTCGTACACCTGAGAAAACTAGAGTCAGCTTGCCACCTAAAATATCATGAACGAAAGAAAAAGTCACATGCAAAGCCTCTGTATTTGAAATATCGCCGGTGCATACACCTATACTCTATCTCACAAACTGTCTTCAGTGCTGGCAAAGACGCAAGCTCATGTGCGTGGTTTTAAACCGGCTTTTTATGTGCTACCTCTCACCCTGCAGAATTACACTCTCTGTAGTTCCTTTGCCAGAGAAAAGCCAACTTTCAAAATGACTAAGTTACGCGCTCGCGCTGGAGGTTTTGTCAGCACTGTAGATTTGTTTTGTTTGCGATGGAATACAGACAGTAGTGGACCATCACCGAAGCGACCCTTTGGCAGGTACGTATCACTTTTAGAGTTTTCATTTCATTTCAATTTATGTATTTACCATTTAAGGCATCGAGGGATATTATATAAGACGCTGGGGGGGGGGGGGGGCATACAGAAAAACATATACGTATTCGTAATTATGGCGCGTGCTGTACCCGCCTTCCGAAGTGACAAATATGAACGAGCTGGAGCTGTGATTGCGTAAACATTAGAACGATGTATGCAAGCTTTTTGTTGATGAAGGTAAAAGAAGACGCGGTTTCCGATAGAAGGTGTTATGACCAGTGCTATTTCGAGGGGTCCTTCTGTGCATTTCCTCGCTGTCATTCAAAAGCGACGAACATGCTCGCGCTTGTTGTTTGTTTGTTTGTTTGTTCGGTGTGGTCCAGTGAAAAAAGGGATTGCCGAGAGAGGTGTTGGCCTTCATCACGGTGCAAGTAGCTCGTGCAAGGTTGTGAAAACTACACGATTGGCGCTGGGATTGAAAGCATCGCAATATCCTTTTGAACACCATGTGCCTTCATTGTTTAGTATTTCCACATATGTTAATAGAGGTAATTCTCCGAAAAGATATATACACGCACCAATTTTGCCTCGACGCCCAAAGAAAGAAAAGTTACTTTCCAAGCTCCCTCAATTTGTTTGTGAAACAAAAAAGCGCAACGAACGGGAGGTGATGTCCTACAGTATGATAGACAAGTCGGTTCTGGTAAGCAAAAATGACACAATCTCGTAATATAATCATGACCACTGCCAAGGAGCGACTACGACTTTCGCCACTATGGGCGATGTTGACTTTTGAAGTGATTTGTACAACTGCACACAACGCGGTCTTCCAAATAGAACGACATTGATCAAAACCTGAACAAAGCATATCCAGCAGGCACTAAAGACAATAATTTCAAGCGTTGACACGCACGGCAGTGTGAAGTTCACGCGCGCTGCCCTAAAAGCACAGCTTTTCTACACACGACAGCATAAAACGGCCGTCGGCCACAGCGTCGATGTCGTGTTCGTGCTAACATTGTCGGGCAGTGTATCCGCGCAGATCGGTGCCTTCGAGACAAAGCACTTTCTGACGTTTGTTATTCCCAGGCAGCTTTCTTCCCTAGGCAGCCTTATTAATAGTAGTGACTGGTCTGAGGACGCCAGACGCGCGTGCATATTTAAAATACATTAACTTTACGAGTATAGTTTCCTTGATTAAGCGCATTATGAATAAAACTGCACGCTTTCTATTCCTTCCAAACGTACGTAAAGCAGACGAGGAGGGTGTATAACGAAGGACAGGGGAGAATCGCCCTTGTTGTCACAAAGATGCACTAGTAGGAAGAGACTGAGATGACATTTTATGTGTTGTTCCTTCAAGGTAAACCTGGAATTATGTCCGTAAGAAATTGCCCAACAAGCGTGGAGCTACGAGACCTGCAAAGGACGTTAACCTAATCTTTCACGGATTTGAGATGTCCTGAGTACGTATTTGACGCAAGTGCAGCAATTCCAGGCATCATGGCGGCGTGCAAGGTGTGCGCACCTAGGGAGCAGCAGTGCAGGGTCAGATTTATGGTGAAGTATAGTATGAAACCAGCTGACATTTTAGGAAGCTCGCGACCACGCTATGGGGTATACAAACGACGCCTCAGAAAAGAGTGCTCAAATCGTGTTAACAGTTCGGAGAATGGTGAGAGCCGGTGACAAAAGACCCGCCCGGAGAGATTCGTACGACCGCAGCCACTCAATCCAAACTTTGTACGCAGTAAAAAAAAAAAGGAAAAAAAATTGGGAAGCTGGCAAACTCACGGCAGCAACGCCTACACGTGCTCGGAGAATACTTTAAAACACTGAAATATATTTTTGTAATTTTTTATTTTCTTTTTCTTCTGGATGCATAAAAGTCCCAGTCAACCTGAATTCGGCTCTTTGAGGTTCGACCTGAGAGGTTTAGAGCATTTGGTAAATGATTCAGCATGTACGACAATTACGGTGCACGTAAGTTCAGACTCTTAAACGCGGAAGGGTTTGTGGTCTATTTTTCATCTTTGTGTTTCTATTTTGTTTATTCGTATTAAATCCAAGTCACATTCTGTTAGGTTTAACTGTGAGTTAGTAAATACTAGCATTTCACCTTCTCTGAAAACAAAAAATAATAAAAAAAGAGGGGTGTGCGCAGGTGTTCATATGTGGAAATGGAAATAAACTGTGACTTCGTTTACCGGGTGTTTCTTTAAAACTTTAGAAATTTGTTTAAATAAAAAAAGAAGCTGTGAAAGATACTGCTGCGCTCTGTGCACTTGAGTTATAAGGTCAGGGGTACAATAGGTAGGGACATAATAGTCACGATGAAATGGATACTTAGCTGAACCTTGTTAATTAATGTTTTACTTACGAAAGATTAAGAAATATTCCAATAAGAATCTCGCCGTCGTCATAGGAAACCGCTAAATAATAGGACCCAGCAATTGATGAATTAATCTACCGATTAAGCGTTCAAGTTAATCGCGACTAAATTCTTAATCTCTAAATGGAAAAAATTGTGACGAACCAAATGAAAGTAAAACTTAAACGCTTTTCGTGGACGAGTACTCCTGTATGAAGGGAAAACTTTATGAGCAATGCTGTGTGATCGCCTTGTTCTAGCCAGCGTTCACAATTGTTCGACGCAAGTCGACTCCAAGATTTTTGCACCTATACCTTTCGTCATTTACCTCAGTTTCCATTA
>JAZHYW010070216.1:0-60505 GCA_037355805.1 Ixodes ricinus
ATCTCGTAGCGGGTTGCGGAGAGCGTTGCGGGACGGCCAAACGATCTACGAAAACTCCCTATTAAGGACGATCGTCGTAGAGAGGGAGGACGCACGTGATCTTGAAGAGGGAAATGTGGGGAATATCTGCGAATGGGGATTCCAACGGAATTGATGGGGCAGGTAGGGACAGAAAGAGGTGCCGGGTGATGCGGGCAGGACGAGGAATTTCGTTATTAGATGGCGCCGCCGAGGAGACGTTTTTGCGCGAAGGGTACGGATAGTGCTGGGGTGGTATTTTAACTGCGATAGTGCGCGTCGGTGGAACGACCTCAACCAAGCAATCGAGTATCGATTCTCCGCAGGCAGCTCCGTAAACATATGTAGTGGGTAAATACGTGTGGTCAAAGAAATGCCTGGACATAAGTAGAAAGACAGTGGTGTTGATGATAAAACGTTTGGTGATATTAAAAAGAAGTAAAACTGCACTTTGATATAACATTTGTCAGTGGCCATTGAGCGTTGTGGTTTTTACCTAATAAAATAAATTTTACTCTGCAGGTTTCTAATGGTATTTTTAAAGTTGAATTGCTTGTGAACGTTTTATTTTTAGAAGGGTCAATCAATGATGCAGGTACAGGAGCGTGAGTTTGTCTATTTTTTCGCGGTTAATTGCAGGAACTTGTGTAGTTATGAAAGTTGAAAGAAACCGACGAAAACACGGTCTGGGGAATAAACAACGGTCTCAAGAGCTAGCGAAAATTCGGTAAAAACAAACTAGAGGAAAAAACAACAACAACTAAAGAAGGAATTAGAAACATTATAGACCACAAACGAAACTATGAGATGTAAGCATTCGTATACTAAATATACGTAAAAACGGGGAGTTTGACAACTACAATATTCCAAAAATAATATTACGCAAAAAATCATTAAAGAAATTAATAGAGAGAAGGTGATAAAAAAGACTATGAGCAGGGCTGGCAAAGAGCAAAAACAAAACATAAATTAATATAAAAGAAAAAAATGACAAGGAGGGATATATATTACGTTAAGAAGAGCGGCAATTAATAAGATGAGGCAGCAGATCTAGCAGACGAGTTGAAGAGAGGCCATTTCTGTAAGTGTGGGAAGTTTGGCGAAGCGAGAACGACAGGGCTTAACAGCGACCACCGTGTCATCATTTCTAACCGACCGCAATAAGAAAAGAAAAGAAAAAAAAAACAGGAAAGGTCTTTTGTTTCAAGACCGCACCTCCTCATTTATTTGGAAAGTAATACGGCAGGGTCATCCTGTTGAAAGCATCCGTGGATGGAGCGTTTTTCAGGAGACATCTTGACGTTCCTAAGCCGCATTCTTGTAAACGACAGAAACGTGTCTGCGTCACCGCTTTTTTTTTATTGCGAAGATATGGTAACTGACCTGTGCCTAAAAAGTAAAATTAAGCTAGTATATTCCTTTAAATGTATTTTTTAAAAAGGGTGGGAAAAAAAAAGAAAGAAAGGGGGGGGGCGAGTAAAACTATTAGGGCATAGTGGAACGACGAAGATATACACTATAGTTCTTTTGCTACGAATGAAAGATGGCGTGTGGAGAAAAGAAAGGAGGGCACATGTTTATTTTTTTGTTATAAGATGAAGCGAAATGTTTGCGTTAGCCGTCTGCATTCAGGAGATGAGTGGTGAGTTTTCATTCCGCTTTGTTGCCCACCGTGTTAAAAATATTAGTTTCTTTTTAACCCGGGGGCCGTTGGGGTGCGGTGCGGGACATTTCAAGACGGTTGATTTATGGTGTGTATAGAAAACGACCCTCGAGATACAAAAGTAAGTATGCTTAACATAAAAAAAGGCGGACGAAGCGCAATTGATTTTTTTTTACTTCTTTATTTCTGGAGACGGCGTTTTAGTATTATTTTTTTCTTCCTGTATGCTCATCACGGGAGTGCGGCGAAAATTAATCTATTTTTAAGTGATGGAGATGTTGAAAAATACTAACACATAAAAAAGCTATAAAAAAACAAACGCAAAAAACACGGCTGCTAAGAATACATTTTTTTTATAAACGTAGTGAACATCTTACAACAAAAACGAAACAGGTAAAATAACCTTCACATAGCGGAATTTCTTCGCAAGTACGTATAAAAAAATAGATGTGTTTTTTTTTCAACTGGAAAACTCACCAACGACGTTGCCTCTACTTTAAACAAAAATTACGACAGTATTTCGCGCTTTCAACGGCTTAACGGCATGTAAAAAAAGATGCGCTATCAAAAAGAAAGTAAAAGAAAGGAAACATTTTTATTTTTTTGGCGATCGGAGTTAGAGAGTATAATTACAGTGCAAAGTTTCGAAGAAAAAAGAAGAAATTGATTAAATGTGGTGGTCTGTCATATTGTTCTAGGCACATATGCGATCACTCTTTTATATCTTTTCTTGCGAACAGCTTGATGTTGCCAAGGGAGGCCGGATATGAGATAAGTAAGATAAATATTTAATTGAAATTTAACGTGTTCACGGTTTACGTTCTTAGGAACGCAGTATTAATCTTTCTATGTTGGCGAGATGGACATCTTTACGAGGTCCAGGGGACAAAGACAAAAAAATTTAGAAAGAACACGCGCGATGGTGATTAACCAGACTCTTATTAAACAATTAAAGTTAACGTAACCCTTAACCAACGCTGGACTCCAGGAGAAGACAGATCGTGTGAATAAATTTAAAACTTAACAAAAGACGACTATACATGCGTTTTTTATATTATGCGACGCGTATGTTTTAGCGTTTCAGCTCAATAATGTTTAATGATTTGACGTTTTTTTAAGTTTCTCGCGAAATGATTGTTTTGTTATGAGCGCGGTACTTAATGTTGGTAGTTCATTGGAATATCGTTTTAAGCATTTATAGTATTGAAAAACTTCATTTTCTTTTTAAGTAAGAAATATATTTATTAGGAAGAAAGCAAAACACGAGACAGGGGGCAGAGACGAGATTTTTCGTTTTGTCTCTTCATATTGAGTATTAAGCCTACGAGCTAGGTCAAACCCATTTACTATATTTACTAACAAAACTATAAAAACACACGAAACTCATGTTTTAATAGAGAAATAAAAATAAGGGAGGAAGTGTTGCGGTAGCCAATAGCTAGTGGGAAGTTCAGACAAATGTAACTGCACGCAGGCAATGGTTTAGTCCTTCCACAAGTCAAAATACTTAATTATATTTTGATATTTTTGTGGGAAGCCAAAGTACCAATACATTAAATTATACCGAATATAGGGACTTGGTTCTGTAGTGGTAAGTTTACAGACTTTATGGACCCCCGATACTCAAGAAGGGGGAGGGTCGGGTTCGAACAGACTGTTGCTGGGTTTTGAGAGAGAGCTTCTCTCCGTCTGCGTTTGTCTATGTCACTTTTTTTTTTAAATTTTCACGTTATATTTAAGTTAGCTTTAACCTTGCCCATTGTAGCCATACTTACTTTGGATCTGGACGCTTCCAGTCGTGATTTGTAGCAGAACTCTAGAAGAGCTCACACCATGGCTAGCACCAAGCCACCAATTAGAATGTAGAAGCACCCTAGCGACGTTACTTTAAGGTCAACTCATTCTGAGTAGACTCTCTGAAAGAAAAAGAGAAACAAACAAAATGAACATTCAAACCTTAAAGTGATTCTCCCTAGGTGAAAATTGGGAGTAACTTGAGTTGCGGACGCATACGCGGGCGTCTGATATTAAGCAAAAAATAAATAAAAAGATAGCGTCCGCGCATATTCAGAACGAAGCGGGCGAAGATGACAGCACGGAGAGAGTGACGATTTTAATGGTCCAGACAACTCACCACGGGTAGTTATAACGAAATTGCGGACACCGCGCGCACTCGTACCTGGCGTATAGGCACTTTCATTAAACAAACTTGTCGCAAGCGAGAACGAAGGCCCTTTCACACACTTGCAGCTTCTTACAACACGTAACTTGAAACGTTAAAAAAATCTCTACAACGAGAGCATACGTTGGTGTCATCCCGCAGCTATGCGCACGGCGAGCTGAAGGACTGGAAGATGGACATCTGGACTTTGCTGTCGGCTTCCTTCAGGGTTTATTTTATTTTTATTTTGTTTTCAGCGGTGGTTTGTAGTGGTTGTGTGCACTTCGCCGCGTCCTACACTCATGACGGACCTTGATATTTAATTTCTAAATATTTCTAAACCGCACCTGCGATGCCCCCTCGTGGACGACCACGCTGATTCAAAAGGACTTTGGTGCAACCATAGAGTTATTACAATAAGCGCTAGAGGTTTAAGTGGCGCTAGTGTGCTGTTGCATCAGACAGCGACCAGCTTGAAGTTGACTTCCAGGTAATGCATTTCTGCAGGAACGTAAACACGTTTTCCTCGCTTCGGCTCGATTATAAAACCAAATATTGCTTAGTGTTGTGACAGAATAAAAAGTTAGAAACGTTTTACAGCCGGATGTATGCAAAAATATGTGCCAATTAGAGCGTTTTCCTTTGCAAAATCATGGCGTCGAGCACTGCGCTAAAGTATTCAGCAAAACGCAAACGTGTCGACGGGCTTTTAGGAGGCACAAAATAACTCCAAAGAAATATAAAAAGAACAAAAACAGAAAGCAACATTTAATTCGCTATTCTGGTTGATATAGTGGATTTAAATTTGCATCAACTGCACCATAGAATTACGGAGAAGTGTTGTTGAGCCTTGGGCAACGCGTTACTAGATTAGCGCGGCACAGGAACTGCTTCGCTGACGCTGTTTGCACGACGTAACTCTCGCTCCCCCCTTCTGTCCCACAGCTGGCCTCCGTCGTTCGACGCGCCGAACGCTGTTTTGTAACTACAGTGTATTCTATGGAACACGTACGTTTCGAAGCGCTCGCGTCTGGACGGCGTTCCACTGTATACTCTATAGGAACACACAGGTATGGAAACAAATCCAGATGGCGCTTCAAACGACGGAAGGCGGACTGAAATGACTGAGGGGGAAAGGGGGGGGGCCAACTAGATCACCTAGAGTTGTGGAACTCCCGTGGAGGGTCGCACCCCCCGTGCCACCCTCCGCGGGAGTTCCACAACGAGCAAATATAGTAACATTGGCTTCGGGTTCCCCGAATAAGCCTATCACAGGTAGACATGGAGGAGAGAGGAGGAGAAGCAGCGCGCGGGAACGTCAGAGCGCCGAGCTCTAACTGATATGGTTAGTGGGTAGGCACAAAGTTGGCTGCCTTTGTCTCTATTCGCTGTTCGAAAGCGCGTTCGAACGCGAACGACGAACGCGAACGCAAAACGCCGGTCGCCGCGTTCGGCGTCCGTACCCGCTTAAGGAGTGACTATAGAAACAAAGGCAGCTAGCTTCGCGCCTACCCGCTATTCATTTCAACCAGAGCTCAGTCTTCAAATTGTCTCCCTAGCGCTCCTCATCTCCTTGTCACCCTGCTTCCTGCCACACAATAAATGCATTGAGCGTTCAATTCTGCAGACGGCTGGACCTTTTAAAATTTTTCGGGCCATTGTTTTGTTAGTACTAAAAAGATTGCACCAAAATGCAAACTTGACATGCAAAAAAAAAAGAATGAGACGACATTTTAACTTTGTTTAAGTACTAAAAACGACATTCGTAAAAAAAGATAGAAAATACTGTTTTGCGAAATCTCGGTTATCTTACAAAAAGAGACAAAAAAGAACTATACAAAAAGTAATACACGTTAAAAATCGTAATAGGACGTTTTTCTCGCTCGAGAATACATGTTCGCTCTTTCTCGCGTGAGTTGAAACGTGGTGGCGCTAGTGCGCAAATTGTCCCCAACGACTTCCGGTTCGGAACTAGACGGCTGGTTTTGCAGTATTTGCAAAATCAAATATACACGCTACGTTCTGGAGATGACAAATTATAGCGCTGTCAGACTTAATTCACTCTTATGATAAAAGAATGATCAGTAAGAAATTTGAAAATATACGTGAACCGGAAGAGTGCCGGGGCTACCCAACAGAGTGGCGCCACTGGGTTTGTGGCCAAACAAAAAAGTGTGAATAGCAACATGAAAGTAAATATTTACAAAAAAATTGACGGCATGTAAGCTATAAGTGTTGTCGAGACGGTTGGTCAGCAATGCCGTACAAGAAGTCGAGGACCGTAGAAGCTAAAAATCGGTTTTTCATTAAAAAGTGGGATTTTGCTACTTGGAACTAGATAGTCATATTTAAATTGCTATTTTTAAACGCCAGATATGTTTCCGAAGAAATCTCTAAGGCCACGTTTTGTGACCTAAAAGGGTGCTTCGTCCCGAGACAAAATGGGCTTGCGGAGAAAACACGCCACCGTACGAAGCTGAGCGTTGCCAAAAGAAGCAAGCTGTGATTTCGTAAAAGGAATGCCTAACACAGCCAAGTGATGACGAGACTACTTTCGACTAGATTGTGGTAGGTTGATTTAGGATAAATTAGGCCTACCTTAATATTGCTAACAAGGTTTGGGTAATGAATGCATACTTTTAAATTGTCTGTAATGCTTCAATTTCGACTTGCCCTTTTATTTCGTGTAAAAGCGGTATAATTTAGTGACTAAGCATAACGAATATTTAATATATAATATTCTATTTCCAGTTGGGTGAGAGGGAAATGGGCCCAAAAGTCTACAGCAATCCAATCAGCTTTCTAGCATTCAAATTAAAACTAAAAAAATATAGATCCGTCTAGAGAGGGTGGCTTCCTAGCAAGGACACCTACGTAGAGGCAAAGTACACCTGCATGTTCCAAGCCGGAGATTTCCGTGAGCAAGCGATGCGAACCGCCGTTGCGGAGGTTTTTGCATTCGATATCCTTGTTCACCCATTTCCTCCCCCTTCTTCGCGTACAAAAATAAAAGAAGCAAGAATTAAAAAACAAACAACAAAACTTCTATGTTAAGAACTTTTAACGGTCGTTTTCCTACTTTATGTGTAACTCTTTATGCGAAACTCCTTCGTAAAATAATTGCACGCAGTACTAACGCGCTCCCTAAAAATAGCTCACACTGATCCCCGATTTTTTAGTAGAAGGAATTATCCCCCCCCCCCCCCCCCTCCTTTCCCCGCTGATGAAATTATGGTGGCCTGGAACCCGTCTCCAACTGATGTGGTCAGCGTCCTTTCAGACCACGCATCTCAAATGGTCCCGAAAAGAAGGTTGACGTCCTACTTTTACTGGTTTTCGTATAGGCAGAACAAGGACGCCTAGTTAGTAGCCTTTATCGATGTGTTCCTGTCACCAAGCGTTATAGCGGCGATACGTAAACTTTTTTCTTTGTCTTCCCATATAGATGAACTGTTTTTGTAATACCTGTGCGGCAGGTTGGGGCGTCATTTGCGTGGCGGGTCGCTTTAGGTGGACGACAATAGTGCAGGGCTATTTTTAACCATGGCATGAGCTGACCTACTAATGGCAACTATATATAAAAACTTTCAGCCTTTCCAATCTGGTGAAGAAGGAAGACCAGCGAGGCTGTACTATGGTAGGAATGAAGTAAGGGCCGGCCGCAAGTCGTCAAGCCAGAGTGGAAATGCTGTGAAATGCTGGAAAGGTGGATGCCATCTGCGAGCGACGGCGGCAGCCAGAAAACCGGCAAGTCGGTTGTCTGAGTTGCCGCCGTCGCTCATAGATGGCGGCAGCTGTTTAGGTGTTGTGTCGACATTTGTTTGCTGGCGGACACGACACTGGGGAAACTAGCCCTTAGCAGCTCCGCTGTAAAAAAATGTTGCGACGGTATTGCAAGGTATGAGCGTTGGGAACTACGAAAAGATAAACGCTCTACCGTTTATTAGGATAATGTTTTTGGGAGTCTAGGTCAAGTACGAATACCCCAACTTTTAAAATATGTATATATAAAGCATAAAGTCACGAGGGAAACCAAAAGTAATATATTTATTCGTTGCTTTTTTTGTGAAGCTAGTCAGACGCTCCAGCAGACAGTAAGTTTAGTTTTGGAGAGTTACATTTTTTTTTATACAAATGAGTTAGCACAAATTGCAATTTTTTTTAAAGCTGAAACTATATTTCTTTAGCCAATTATGACAGCAAATGCTCGTGTTCAACGCCCTTTACACCTGGAAACATATTTAGTAAAAACCGGTGTTGGGTAAAGTACAACTAAGAAGTACTTGAAGTAAAGCACAAAGTAAATGAGAGGTTATGTACTTCAGGTAAAGCCGCAAGTACACCGGGGCAACATAATTAGAAGTAAAGTACTATATATATATATACATAGTACTTTCAAACTGAACTACAATTCCATTTTAGACGCAGTCTTTCGTGATGCCATTTCATTCCCCTGTACAGCGTTTTTTTTAACCACTTCAGGGGTAATCGGGGTTGCATTATTTATTTTCGGAAATGGCGGGGAATATTGGATTAAGTCAAGTGGCTTCAGAGTTGACAAAGGATCATTTTGCGATACAAATTTAACAAGACAAAATTTGAAGAATGTAATTTGAAGTGGAAAATTGTCTTTCCTCGAAAAGTACAAGAAATTTTTAAAAAAATAAAACACAAGTTTATACTAGGGGAATATAGTTCAAGTAAAGTACGCATATTCTAAACCTCACTTAAGTACTTTAGGTACAATATACTTAAAGCACTTTCCAATATTGGTTAAAACGTTCCCTAGACCAAACGTTTGTGCACAATGATTTGTACACGATGGATCGACTGCAGAACGACCCCGCTAAGTAAAAAAATAGCTTCTCAAATGACTTTTTTTGTTTTTAAAGATATTGTTTTAAAACACGTCGTAAACAAAATTACGTTAAAGCCAACCTGTGACCAATTACTTGATTGACCGACCGATATCGAGAACATTGTGGACATTGTTTCGACTACGGCCATATCCTCGACCGATCAAAAGGCACTCAACGAAAATTGATTTCCCGTTGAGTGCACACTTGGCTTTCTTCCAAAAGCCGCCGGAAATTAAAGTTTTGGAAAAAAGCGTTAGACAAAAAGAAATAACTTGAAGTACAGCTAGTAACTGTCTTAAATTTAAATAGTGTGCTTGAACGCCGTTGAGTGAAGTAGACAAATCTTGGTAAAGAGCAATACAACTATACTAGTTGTGTACTTAAAAAAAAAGAGATCACTTAAAGTATATTTTTAGCATACTTTCAGTTCCTAAATGTCTAAACTGCACGTGTAATATGCACTCAGTGTGCTTCGTATTTCAGCGGTGCGGTCTGCTCGTTGACTCGGCCTGGCAACCAAGGTAAACTGTCCTGCGGCATTGTTAGCACGAACACGACATCGACTCATTTTCTAATTTTTCTCTAAAAGGCAATTGGCGAGTATAAGATTTTACCACTTAGGTTATGGATGAATGGAAGGATGGATTCTAACGGCTGTACCCTTTGTAACGGGGGTAGCTTGCGCCACCTAGCCCCAAATGACCCCATTTTGACCACACTAATAGTTTTGATGATAGCTCTTTAATTCATGAAGAAAAACAGAAAATACCCCTGACCATCTTCCTATAACACCTGAGATTGTGGTGGAAGATGGAAACTTTTAGTAGAAGGAACAGACACAGAAAGGGACGTCTCAATTGAGACGCCCTTTTTCTGTGTCTCTTCCTTCTACTAAAATGTTTCCAATTTCTTCCACCACAGTCTCAGGTGTTATATGACAGGATTAGCTATCACCAGCTCGCCTGCACACTCACTGTCTTTTCACAGTCTCCGGTTTGCGTTAAAAGTGTCGCGCAGTGTAGGTTCTAAAAGTATATTTCCAAATGCTATTAGAAACTTATTATATTCTTAGCGTACTACTTTTTTAACCTAGGGAAACCAGCTTTGTCTATTGACAGACGAGCACTGACCTTGCTGTCTCCTGTTTTGCACTCGCTGCGGTCGTACCACCACTTGTTCTCGAGCCGAGCCAGGTCTCCGTTTTCTTTGAACGACAGTACCGCCAAGTTGAGACGATCTCTGCGATAACAAGATAAAAAAAATGTAGAAAAAAACAAATCGATTGGTTAGACTTAGAGCGTCAAGCGATATATCTGACTTTCCCGCGGAGACCAGTTGCTGTAGAGAACCACTGACCGTTTGTATTGGTAATATGGGGTATCAGAGACGAATAGGAATGACTTCAGTGACGACTCAAGAAAAACTAAGTTTGGTGAGCAAATACCATCTTATAATCACTCAGCAGCCAACGAGGCTGCGACATTAGCCCGATAAGAACGCAGAAAAACGAATCACGAAGCCAGACACGTGAAAGTATTAAGCGACACCCTCCGTTTCACAAGTTATCAGTGACTACAGTCACTGACAACCAGGGCGTGGTGGGTCGCGATCATCTTATAATGACTCCGCAGTCAATGAGATTGTAATATTAAGCAATAAGAAGGCAGAAGACAACAGCAACAACGAATTATGACGAAGCCAGAAGCATCCTGCGTTTCCTTACTGTAGCACATCTAGTTTCCGACATAAATCCGACGGTGGCGCCACCTCGTGCGCGACCGGATGACTACCTGAGCGTGGATCCCAGCGGAGTGGCGACACCATATCCCTTGGCGTCGAGATTTCCGCCGACCTTCATGGTGTCGCAGGGCTGCCTCTCGTTGATGTAGTCGTTCTTGGTGGACTCCATGAGGAAGGCGTACTTGCCCTTGGACTCTGCGCACCCGCCGGATGCCTTCTTCTGTACGACGACGTGAACACTTTCTTGTTCGAGTTCAATGAACTCCCACATGCGCGCGTAGACGGCGATCTTGGACCGCTGGGCACAACAAAAGAAAGAAAAAGAAAGTGAAACAAAATCTAAATATAAGCATCTCGTTATATTTGCCGCACGCACTTTCCAGCAGCCGAAATAAAAATGTTGCAACACCGTGTAAAAAAAGTTAACCCGAAGAATTTGAGAAAGACAGCTGACGATTCTTAAACACCTTTCATCAAGGACTTGTTGACCTTGAAAAGGTCATCAAGACCTCAAAGTCATGTTGACATTGAAATTTCAACATGACCTCAAGGTCATGTTGACTTGGAAAGTATAATCAAGAGCTCAATATCTCGTTGACCTTGAAAAAGGCCATGAGGACCATACCTCTTTAACTTCAGGAAGGTTCACGGATACCTCAGTCACGTTTTTCTTTCGGGTCCATCTGAGAGTCTATACTAGATTCACGCTTTCCGCTTTCATGAAGTATTCATGTGCAAAGCTGTCGTTATAGGACCAGTAAAAACTATTGTTGATCGCGCTAAAGTTCTTATCGGCCACAGTGGACAACTTTCTAACCTAACATACATTTTAGACCTGACCATCTAGGTAGAATCCGACATAAAAAAAAGCGACACGGAAGTGACATCATCCGCTATGCTTTGCGGGCGTCACGACCAGGTCACTTGACGACTCGATAACGTAACCCAGTTAGATACACTGTGCGAAACTTAGCGCAAACGCGACATCGGCACTTTTTTAGTTTAACTTCGAAAGCTCGTTGGCTTAAAGCAAAATAATTTTACCTCAGGCTAGTGCCCCGTATAAGCACCTCTAATCTCACTAGTAGTTAAAAAAACAAACAAAAAGCTTTTGATTATGAGTGAGGAATAAAAATGACTGACGATCGCTTGCTCGCACTACAGTGTCGCGCTGTGTACAAGTATGTTATAACGAAGTCAACGGAAATCGGAATTCACTTTGCTATATCCGATATTTCGTTATAACCAACTTCGGTTGTAAACGAAGTGCAAGAGGGAATAAGAAATCGTGACCACTTAGCCTTAGCCAGGTATTTCGTTATAACCAACTTCGGTATAACCGAGTTTTGTCAGTATATATATATATATATATAGTGTACAGCGGACGGCACTCACCCTGAAGAACTCCTGGGTGGAGGAAAACCAGAGGGTGCCGTACTCGACCCTCGGTCTGCTTGGCGAGGTCGTCGGCCGAGTTGATGGGCGTCACCATCCTCTCGACGGTGAGGAAGGCGGCCAGGTTGGCCGTGTAGCTCGAGATGATGATGAGCGTGAAGAACCACCACACACTGCCCACCATGCGACCCGACACGGACCTACGCAGCAACGCCCGTCCGCATAAACGCACTCCGAGCAAGGCTCAGTCGCGCCATAGCATACCTCCCCTTTTGAACCAACGCGAAGCGCAGGTTGTTTTGCTTTCGTCGTCTTTAACGAGCGTATGAACAGCGAAGGTTATAGGAGTACGCAATCGCAGAGTTGTAAAATACTCCCGTATTATATTAAAAAACAAAACACTCTGCATACAATATCTTAGGCGTGTTTCTTCCTCGCATAGGAATGTCCAGTCACACCGGTCGTAAATCTCCGCGGACATATCCGCAGATAACCCTGTCATCCTGCCTGCAGCGAACACCGTGTTTTTATATACGATGTATGAGCCGCGTGATTGCGGTCTAAAGCAGCGCGAGAACGCTTGAGAAATACACACTCACGCACGCACCAGCTTCGCTACAGTGCCTGGAACTTGCGTCTCCCACTGGTGTGCTTTAGCGTCCCGTCCCCCCATAGATCCAAAATGGTCCCGAAGGGGGAATAACGGGCATCACAGAAGGCCGGAGTGTCATGCTGTCGGACGCTGCAATCTCAACGGTTAATGCTAAAAAATCCCTAAAAAAAAAATTTGAAAGACGTTTAAAAAAATATTGTAATGCGGAATTGGAGCGCAGCTCTTGAGAGGGAGGAGGGGTGGGTACGGAGGGGAGGGTATGGAGAAGAAGGAGGCCCACACACTCCATACCTTCCCTCCTCCCTCCTGCGCAGCCTCCTTCCTCTTCCTCCGTATCGTCCCCTACTCCTCTTCCATACCCTCTCCACCTCCTTCGTACCCTCCTCCTCCATACCCTCCTCCTCCTTCCCCGTACGCTCCTCGCCTCCTCCTAATACCGTTTCCTTCTCCTCCGTACCCTCCTCCTCCGCACCATACCCTCCCCTCCTCCATACCCTCCTTCCTCCTCTTCTGTACCCTCCTCCTACGTTTCCGTACTGTCCCATCCTCCACTTCCTGTACCCTCCCTCCTCTTCCATGCCATCCCCTCCTCCTCCTCCTTACCCTCCCTCATCCTCCATACCCTCCCCTCTTCCTCCTCCGTACCCTCTCCTCATCCTCCTGCGTGCCCTTCCTCCCACATACCCTCTCCTTCTCCATACGCTCTCTTCCTTCTCTCCATACCCTCTTCCGTACACTCCCCTCCCCTCCTCCTCCATACCCTCCCCTCTCCTCCTACTCCGTAGCCTCCCCTCCTGCTTCTGCGTACTCTCCTCCTCCACCGGTTACGCCGACGGCGACGCCGCAAAACACGGGAACGAGCGCCTAAGAGCTGCGCCTCTAAAAAGCAGGAGCGAACGCGAGTGTCGCTGTCGTCGCGACGTCCCAACACCTGGCTACCTGAAGGTTCCGTGGACTGTCAAACTAGAGAGCAACCCGCAGCAAACACAGGCGTCTGCCACTTCTACTACCGCTGCTGCTGTGGGACACCACGAGGATCGCGCCCGGCGACAACGTGACACTTCCTACGACGTCATCGGGTGGATGTCCGGGGGACCACGTTTTAGGACGCGGTAAGTAGACCAGTCGGAGGGAGACGCATTTCAGGTACCAAAGTTTCGCTGCAGCGTCATGCAAGTTAAGCTTGATTCACATGATTCTATTTTGCTCGAGATTTCGTAGTTCTGATGGCGAGCGCCGTAGCTTTTACAACACCTTTTTGTTTTGCTGCACGAGCGACATCGCAACTGGAAAGTTACAGTAAAATCGCATCACGTGAATCGGGCTTGACAGTGACAACGCGTCAAAATGTTTCTCATGTGTAGGCGGAGCGCCAGTTCGTCTGCTTCTTGAACAGGGTTTGCAGTGACGTCAGAATGCCGAGCTCTGATTGGCTCAATCGGAAGGATAGTGGGTAGACCTCAAGGCAGCCACTATCCCTTCATCGGAGCCAATCAGAGCTCGGCATTCTGACGTCACGGCAAACCCTGCAAAAAAAGCAGACGAACTTTGGCTCCGCATAACTTGTGTTTTTAAAAAAGGTTAACCTTTACGAAGAACAGAGACTGACATGTAATACGCGCGTGCAAACGCTGTGGGGGTTTCAAACGTTTAACACTAATCATGACCGTTTGAATATACGAGCTTATGTACAAAGCTACGTCTGAAAGGAGTTTGATTTAAAGAGGATAAAGATTTCAAGTATTTACGCAACTTCCACAACGCGTACCTTGCAAGAGCTGCATACGGAGCTAAATCAATACAAAAATAAAATAATAAGCCAGCGTAAAAAGCCACATACAACTTAAAAGAAACTAGGAGCATGGTCAAGTTCTTGGCCTCGTGTAGTTCGTTGCAATTTGTCTTTTATATTTTTGAGCTTTCGGTTCTTTATAGCTTTCAATGTGCTAGCACAGCCGTTAAAATTTATCCGCACACACAGTTCTTTGTAAGCTCTCTGTGGTTCGTAAATTGACTGGGGAGTTGTTGACTCCCAGTATATTTGGCTAATTTTTTAGCGACGCTTTCTTTCCTACCTTTTTACGGTTTACTCGCCGTAAACGAGCGTTGCAGTCTCTCGTTCACCCTGGAAAACTGACATGCGGCGGAGAGGTCGAGACCTGACTCCAAGCCGAAGCTTCCGCAAGGGCTCGCGCCGCTTCGTCTGTAGCGTCATCTACCCCCGTAAAACCGGAAGATTGTATAAAAAGCGAGGCAGAAAAAAAAACAATAAAGAAAAAACAGCAACAACACTCAAAGGCAAATAAAAAAAATGTAATCGTAGTATGGAGGTTTGCCGCAAACCCCGATTGGCGCTGCGCACAACTAACTTTTCCACCTTACGTCGAATCAAGGAATGATCCTGCGAGTATTAACGAGTGTTTTGTGCATTTTATATTCTTTATTAATAATTCGAGGTTCACAAAGTCACTGATATCTTAAGAAACGCCGAACGTGACGAGCACCGATCATCTTATTATTGCTCCGTATAGCAAATGGAGCGTTTGCGGGTAAGAATGTCGAAGAAAGAAGCACGAAGTAAGGTGCATGAACCTTGCAAGCCACTCCCTGCTTTTCTGAAGTTGTCAGTAACCAGAGCCCAGTAAAAGCTTGGGGTTAAGCAGCAGCACCGATAATTATAACTGGGGTTGTATGTTATAAAAAACACTTGTGTCACGCTTCCTTTTTTCTTTCTGAGCCAGTGAGAAAAAGGATGGCTCCCTTACGATAAGAGCAATATGGTACGATAAATTTTTGACGCTATGTATGGGGTACTCGCGTTGGATAAAAAAGACAACGCCAAAACGCTAGTACACTAGGACCAATTCGGAGTATTAAATGGGGTTTTAAGACATTGTGTCAAACGCAGCTATATTTATTTGTGAAGACGGCGGTTCTTTACGACACTGGCACACGAAGAACCAGCGGAAACATCGAGGCTTTTCTGGTGAGTAGGGACTGGACGACTTCGTTGAGCAGAAATGCGTATCTTCAAGAACATGTCCCGCATTTTTGCGGTACAACGTCGGCCACTACCGCTTTAAAGTGACTTCGTAACGCGTGGCTCAGAAACTAGTTGCTTCTTTTTCGTAATCAGAAGCAAGTGTCACCATTGTGTAATGGTATCCTTTCCCATTAAAAAAATAGCCAATCATTTTGTGGAATATCGAAAAGTGAAGCTTTCTTAAATCGCACCCTCTGATCGATCCCTGTCTCGTTTGGTGCAACCGTGGACGTTTTGATGACTTCACCAAAGAAAGGTCTCGCGTTTCTGAAGAGCGCATCGAGGCCCCAATTCTTTGCTTCGTAGGAAAATAAGACGGATATAGTGTACGAGAACATAAACGTATACTGTTCTGTTTACATCGTTTCGCTAACAAGGAGCTCAGAAGACAAAGATGGCATCACGCAGAAGGCGATTGTTTTGCAAAGGTCTTAATGCTTCAGGGAGCTCATTCAGGAGCTGCAGATTCGTGTGCCTAAAGCATTGTTCAGTTTTCTTTTAACGCGAAACTTTCTTTGGCCAGTTGCTCCAGATTCCGCGAAGCCGTGGTTTGTGACATCCCGTAATGCAACGCGCGCAGTGTTGCATCACGGGACGTCAGGGACCTGCGAACCGATTCAGCTTTCTCCGCTAAATTTAACGGGGAAGTTGAATTGGCGAACAGGTCACGTGACATAAGGTCACGTGACGTCAATTTCCCCGCTACATTTAGCGGGAAAGTTAACGTCCCGCGACCGGCGCACCAATTCAGTTTCCCTGCTAAACTTAGAGGGGAAATTGATGTCACGTGAACTGTTGTCACGTGATGCTAGTACGTTTCGCGTATGCAACAAAATTGCCCCGCAATTTGCCCTACAACTTGTTACGTTCCCTGTCCGGATGAAGCTCTTGTTTCAATGCGTTAACTGTCCGCGAAGGAAAGCGCTCGAAGTGTTGTGTTTCACCCTGGGGCGAATTTTGAAGTCGCGTTTGCGAAACCGTTTTTCTTTTCGAAGTACCGCAGATGTCTTTCCTCCGTTGCCTTTGTTTGAGTGCGGTGGGTGTCTGTAGTTCGGCGGCTCGTTAGGCAAGAATCAATACTTTTTTCTCTCTCTTTTTTGCACCGAAGAAATTTTTTTAGTTATTGAAGTGAACCTTGCGACGCTTTGTTTGGAGTTCGCTGATTTTCCTGCGCCGCGGGTCTGATTTGAAACTCTGGAAGGTATGTTATCACCTGAGTAAGTTTATTCGTAGTTTCTGGGATTCCGGAACGGCCTTAATGAACCGTTCTCGAGAGAAAACAACATTGGAAACCAAAATACGCTTGACGTTGCAGAACGAGGACTGCGAGCGGAGTGGTGGATTCGTGTTCTTATTTGAGGGTAAAAGGACAAAATGTCCCATTACCGTAGAACTATTTTGAGGCTCCGAAAGCGAAAAATAAAAAAAGAATCGCAACGCAAATATTTTTAGTCTCTGTTTCGCTACAGTGTACCGCATCACAAATATTAGCGAGTTTTTTCTTTAAATATATTTGAATATAGCGCGTTTATTACTTCAGTTGTACTTTTAAATGCATTTAACACGCCAACGATCATTTTCGTCGCAGAAGCAATTTAACTGCACACGAAGTCCGGGAAGTTTTCAAGGAGGCCGACGTGAATCTAGCCTTATACTGGGTGTGTAAAAACTAATTAAAAATCTTAAGAAACTTAAATTGCCACCAGGACAAAATAATAAATATTAGCAATTTTAACCGCTATCCAAAAATACACCATTGCAATCATCCGTCCGCTGAACTTTTAAATATACGGATCTCAGCGTCTAGCATCAAGATAGTTTTAAGAAACCTATATTTAGAACGGTGCGATGACGGCCAATCATTGCCGAATAAGTAGTTGCGACGTTGACTTACGTCTCCAAAAATGACAAAACCTGCACCGAAAGTTTATGCGGGCTTAGTGGAGCCTTGTAAACATGTTCTTTGTGGTGCCGTTTGCACTTGACAGAAACCAGGTGAAGCTGGTTGTTTTGTCTGAACAATCATCCTGGCGCTGATGCTCTCGAGTATAATAAATGAATTCGGTAGATAAACATATAAAACATCTCTCTGTCAAAATTAATCTCCCCCCCCTAAAAAAAGCAAACAAAAAAATACCAACGACGACAAATATACGAATGAATGGATATAGCTGAATCTTTTGAATATGACTGTGCTCGCGCCACCTGGCGAATGTGTAATTTTTACATTTAACGAATGAATGATCGAATCGCGAATGTGAACCGCCCTTTCACTGCTGTCGCATTCATAGGGCGGAGGTAGCGGAGGAGTACAGATTCGTACTGAAGGCAGACGGATGAACATTTGGAATTTGGCAGCGGCTCGCACCATCTAGTGAGTGTTTCATTTGAACCGTTAATGCACAAACTACTGAACAGAGAATGTGAACTCCACCTTTTTCAGTGATGTCGCAAGAAAAATCGGGCGCCCATTCGCGGCTCGGGCGGATGCGGGTACAACTCCGTACAGGGGGCAAGACGGATAAACATTTTGATATCTGGCGTAGTGCGGCTGGCGCCACCTAGTGAGTGTTGAATTTCGACCGTTAACGAGAGACGACCGGAGAGCGAATGTAAACCCTCTTTTAGTGGTGTCGCACTTTCGGTGGTGTCGACAGGGGGGCACGGCGCAGCTCCGTACCTGGGGCAGATGTCGCATCCCTGTTGCATGAAAGCGCCCAGGGAGAACCAGAGACTGTTGTAGAGCGAGAAGTCGTTGGACACAGACGGCCCGACGAAGGTCTCCTCGTAGCGCCACTCGCGGGGCGAGAATCGGCTCACGAGGAACAGGACCACCGAGACGCCCACGTAGGCGAAGATGATGCACATCCAGATCTCGCGAGACAGCGGGTTCATGAAGGAGAACACGCCGGGCTTCTTCTTCATCGGCTTCTTGATCATGATGCTGATGCCCAGGGACATGAAGGGCTTCGTGAAGTCGATCACGCGCTCCCGGGCCGAGGTGATGGTCAGCGGGGCGATGGCCATGTTGGCCTCCTGCGTGTTTAAAGGCGTAAAAAAAAGAGGGATTTTATTTTGTTTTTGAAGTTATTGTTGTGCACTGAAAAACGTAAGAAACCCAGGGTGTGGTGAGTCTCGAGCAACCTATATATCGATCCGCAGAAAACAAGATTGTGGCATTGCCTGGTAAGAAAGCCCAAGATCCAATAGGCCTTTTGTTGAAGGGATTATCCGGTAAAATTTTGTGTTGCAGAAAACAACTAAATTATATTCGCACTGTTTTTAGGACTATCTTCCGCACAATATCCAAATTTTTAAACCTCCTCCGCACAAGAAATTCGAAATTAAACAGAGCCCAACTGCTCAGACTTCACCCTCAAAACACAAAGCGTTTTCGTTGGCAACGGCGGAAGCTTTGACGTAACACTGATCATGCAAAGAGAGCCACGACAGCTCATGACTGCTGTCTCAGTAAAACAGCCTCGTTCTGAGAAAGACAAGATTTACTGTATTGAGGGCTCGATCCGACGATGACCTTTGTACGGACGATCAACCACGTTGATCAAAATCGGGAATAAGTCAATACTCCCGCGACTCTCGACGTTACCATGCCTGATCATGACGTCACGGCACGACCAGCCGTCGTATACTATGCGGAATTCGGCATGCGAGTTGCGTATTGATGTTCGTAATTGATTTACCAAATATCGAGGCGCCTTTAAATAAAATTTTCATCACATCTGACTATATTTCTGCCTACACTGCGTGACCAACAAAAAAACTGTATTTTTTTGGCATTATTGGACAATCACTTTAAATTGTCCAAGCACCAAGGAGCATGTGGCGATCGTAGTGACACACGCTGCACGTGCTGGCGTCTGAAGTAGAAATTCTTTCAAATGCAAAAGCCTAAAACGAATTTCATCTCGCACGCGCGTTCCTAAACGCATTATTTTGGTCTTTATTTCGAACCTTTTATACATGCAGAGAAAGCGAGCGCGTGCTGCATGTAAACCTGCATTCCCACCATTCTTCTTCAGGCTCGTTTGGACACATGCGTTTGACTGCGTTGCGTTGAGGAGTTAGTGCGAAATCTGTGCTCCGTAAGCCGAGTTGCAAGCTACTTCTTCAGTTGGTTGTCACGCTTCGTTCAGAGCACAAATATCTCATGGACTCGCGGTCGTATCTCGAAGCACACCTCCGCAACGCAGTCAAACGCAGCTGTCTGAACCAGGCTTAATGCTTGAATAATGTAGCAGGAGTTCTATTACGAAGCAAAGGGGCGGGGGGGGGAGGGGGATCGGTGGCCGAGTCTGTTTGGCGCGCCGCAGCCTGGAGCCCGTGGAGCGAAAGCTCGCGCTGCAGAATCCAGGTTTCCACGATTCGATCCCCACCCCTTCCCGTTTCGATCTGGATGAGCATCGTTCCGGCGTGCGGTCGTATGTGACTAGTGCGTGGTGCACGTTAAAGACCCTAGACTAGCGGTTCTACTGCATTGGCTAAATTTCTCATCTACAACTGAGACACCAAACGGCCATTGGGGCTGACTAACTTCCGGCTGTATAAACATATAC
The DNA here is from genome assembly GCA_037355805.1 of Ixodes ricinus. NCBI lineage: Eukaryota > Metazoa > Arthropoda > Arachnida > Ixodida > Ixodidae > Ixodes > Ixodes ricinus. The sequence goes on from JAZHYW010070216.1 coordinate 20,067, forward strand.
ATCCAACACAAATACTGTACAAAACAAAAAGCGTAGACCAAAAAAAAACAAAAACACATCTTACATTGTTTTTGAATGCTATTTTCCTAAAGCATAAAATGCTTTTTCGTTGTATTGGCAACGTGCTTGACCAAAAGCGTCGCCGTGGTCGGCATTTGCGATTGGCCAAACATTTACTATGACGTCTTTATTTGGATTAATATTGAATAGACATTTGCTATTGCCAACTAAGCATCAGTGAGGATGCACGGTTGGTGTTCACGCGCCACACGCGCACGCCTTTGCCTGGGCGTGAGATCTGAATGCAACAACCAGCGAAAGCATTGACGAACGCGCGTCAAGCATGCCATTTGTCGTTTATGTTTTACAGCAACATTTACCACGGTGAGGCCAGCACGTGCGGGCATAGACACCAATCCCTGCATTCCCTCGATGCTTGGACATAGGCATGCAGCAGGCCTATTCATGAACGGAAATCAGAACATTGTCGAGCCGCCAGATATTGACGGCATGGTTTAATGACAGGCGACGACTCTAGGCTTCTAGTCGTTCGTTTTACAAACACCATCGAACGTGTATTGAGCTTCTGAGGCTACAAGCCCACACAGTGGCCATCTTGGAGAGGCTCGAAATTTGGACCTTGATGGCACCGATCCGTGTGGTCACCTTATAACCTATACCGTTTATACTTATAACTTATACCGTCCTTGATATCTAAACAGTAAGGTAAAGCTCATTTTGCGGACGTGCGCCGTGGTGTTAGCAGACTCGGCAGAAAACTGGTATGGCTCGTTGGCACCGATTGTTCCACGCCTAGTCCCCTGTGCATCCTTGCACGTTCACCGCGTGCTCTCGCCCGCGTCACGCGGTGACTGGCGCCGCCCCGTTTGCTCGGCTGCTAAGCAAAACGAGCTTGCTTAGCCAGCTCATCTATCGGAGGATGCCAAGATCGGTATAGCTCTGTCTCTGAAATGGGCCTCTGATCCGCACTGCAGTAGCTACATGCTTTTGTGCACGACATCATGAAGTGAGAAAAAAATTGTTGCGGCTTGAACTGTTAATGTCGTTCTTGTGAAGTAAAAAGAAAGTATTTCTCCGCCTATAGGAGTATTCACTGGCGGCATAGCTGTGTGCGCGACTTCTGAGCGCGTGCTGCTGGCGAGCTTCCACAGTTCTTTTGTAACGTGCATTCCGCCCCATCAAGAGTGCGGTCTTAGCAGCCATTATGAACTCGTTCTGAGCATGCGCTCTAAACAGCACCCACAAATATGGCGTCCAGTGAATACTTCCTATACGTTTAACAGACCCTCTCTTTCAAGACATAGGTTGACGAGGACGTCGACCAGAAAGTTAGCGACGCTTGGCGATTGATTTGTCTGATCCATACGATAAAAATTATTAAAAGCGACTGGATGTTAAAGAGATACTGTTTCAATGAACAAAAAGTTTTGGGCTCAAACTAGCTGGTGATCATTGAACATATTTCAAGACAAAACCCCGAGACTGGAGAAAAAAATCGAAGGACTTTGTAGTGTTGTCCTTCGTTTTTGTTTTTTATCTGTCGGAAGTTTGTCTTGAAATACTGTTCAGCAGGAAGGTAACTGCATATTTAAAAATAAAATAAAATTAAAGTACCTAGATGAAATCTCTGCCTACACAGAACGGTATTTCTTGAGGTGCCGACTATACTCCGTTCACTTTTAACCTGAGACTAGAAGCTCCGGCTTCAGCGCGAGCTCGCGCTGGCTTCCGCAGTGCTTTGGTGGCGCGTAGCCTGCGCGTTTCACACTTGGGCTAGCAAGGGCAGAAAGCTCGCGCTGAAGGCGGAGCTTCTAGTCTCAGCTCAACGGTGAACGGAGTAGTAGTTAAGGTTGATTAGATTGTTCCGATAACTATAGTCGATACTTCGCCGTGCCTTCGTGCATGCATACCATATCGCTATCAAAGTGGAAAAAAGGTATCTGGGTGTTTTCATCCCATCCAGACACAGTTTTGGGGTCGGTAAATTGATTTTTACAAAACAATGTAATTTTTGGGTTCAGTTCTGAAATGAAAGAGAACGTAAGCGGCAAGCTTGGCGGATTTTTGTTTCTGTTTTTAACACGGTGGTTTTTGTTATTTACCATTGAAGCGGCCGATTCCAGAACTCACGTATCTCCCACCTGTTGGGGATCGTAAGGTTGACCGCTCGCTGTTTTGTCGCTTCTCAAGCAATTGTACTAGGACTCTTCTTTGACACTTTTAAAAGATATTTTATTATGGTAAATAAAAGGAAACAAAATCTTGTAGTTTAAAATAATAAAACAAAATGTCTGACAATCTCCCGTTGATGATTTTCGGCAAAGTTTATCCAATTCTTACGTCAGGCCTATTCAAGATAGTTTAATGACCTTGATATCAATTGAAAACTCAAGTGTAACTATTTTTATTTAATATAGTTTTGATATCATATGTACGAATGAAAATCTCTTATATACATTTGCTTCATTTTTTATCAATACCAAGGTATGATCGTGATCGATCGTGAAATGTAAATAAAATATAAAGTATTTTGTGTATATAACCAGAAATCGAGCTTGAATCTCTTTGAATGTGCGTTGGAAAACAGCAAGCTTTGTTGCGGAATAAACAAAACTTTTACTTCGGATTGCGCACTATTTCAGGTACTTTTAAGCTTACGTGTCAAGTATTAATTTGAGGTAATTATCCATATTAACGCCATAATATTATCTAGAATATCACCTATGCGAGCGCGCTGTCACAACGCACTGCTCACAAGTTTCAAGTTTCAATTGCTGTCATACAAACAAAATACTATATTTTATTTATATGCAATTTCGATGCAGTAAAAGGCCTAGCTTCGAGCTTTTCTGGTTATATCTCGTTCTTGAAATACCTAATGTAGGTCACATGTAAGAACTTTCGAATCTTTGCCAAAAGTCATTAAAAAAAAAGTTCGACCTTTTACTTAAATTATTGCAAAATAATTTTTTAGCGATTTATTAAGCGTCATAAAGTCTATTTTGAAAGTGTCCCAGAAGAGTTCTAGTGCAGTAGTGCGAGAAATGAAAGATAAGAGAGCGGTCAAACATGCCAGTTCCGGCAGGTGGAAGAAACATCAGTTTTTGCCTTGGCCGCTTCAATGATCAATAAATCCAAAACAAAAACACCCGCCAAGCTTACCGTTTGCGTTTGTGTTACTCTTTAATCAAAAATTCCCCAGAACATGTTTTTTTTTTATTGAAGAAAATTAGCTCCAATTTTGTGCCTGAATTGAGATAAAAATTCCATCTACTAAATTGTCTTATGACGAATAAAAAGCTTATAAATATTACCCTCCCAAAGTCTTATGCGAGATACCAGAGCACCCGGGTCAAACAAGTTATCGATGCGCCGAGAAGCCTAGCTCGGAATTTTACACTTTTCCAACTGCCCCTTCTTCACACACGCTTAGCCTGCGGCTCGTTAAGGACTTCTTATCTTTGTTTCATATTTTTTGTAAATGAAAACTTGCATACACCCTGGGAAAGTATAGTGTTCCCTTAATTTAACGCCGCCACGAGATGGTTCGTTTTTTGTACTTTTCGTGCTAATCGTGCGCTGCGTGGTGAAAGCTTGACTCCCCGATCGCTGTCAAGTCTTTTTCGAATGAAGGCCAACTTTTTTTTTATGAACAATATCGGCGTGTAAATACGGTAGGTTTGGGGGACCGTCACGCTAAATCCTCGCCGGGTCGAAGTTAGTTTTGCGCAGCACTGCATGCAAGAACCGGCTTTCCCACGTCGCCATGTATCTCTGATGGTGAAGCTCCTAACGGTCTGTTCACACGTCGGACATTTATTTTAGAGAGAGGAGCAAACGTCATTGCGCTTCGATGTCACGTGCGCTACATCACAGATGCTCGCTAATCTCGTATTCCACCGAGAGCCGAGGATTGCCCCATCATTCCCGCGAGAAAAGAAGATGGCGCCGAACGACAAGTTCGATGGCGTGTGCAAAAAGCACGTGGCAAGCTTGAAGTCGTCGCATTCTTACACCAACAGCGTTAATGTTGACAATGTGACATTGCTCTAGCGGTGTATTCATAAGACGGAGATTTTCTCCGGTAGAGGAATATACGTCACCGTGTTTTGAAGATATGTGGATCACGTCACGGATGCTTGCTAATCCTCATACTCTGCAGGGAGCCGTGGAGAAACTGTTCCCTTCCTACAGATTGTCCCATCGCTCCGGCGAGAAAGGAAGATGGCGTCGAACGATGAATTCAGTTGGTTCGATGATGTGCGTGAATGGATGCTTGAAGTCGCTGCATTCTTGAACGAACAACGTCAAAGTTGACAGTTCGACGCTGCTCCCGTTTCCGTCGATGAAAGAAAAATGAATGCCAATGTCAGACTGTCAACCTTGGCGCTCTTGGTGCAAGAAGACGATGACTTCAAACTTCCACCATGCTTTTAAATCGATAACTTTATGGGCGACACTTTGCAGACATTTCATCTTTGTCCGTTGTCGTCCCCAGGCGCCCGAAGAATGGAAGAACCTTCTTCTCTCCCTTCTTGCCGCGACGAGAGGGAAGTCGGGACTTCCCGTCCGCCGTGCAGCGCGAAGCGAGCGAAGAGGGCAGCCCTGGCGTCCCGCCAAGAATGTACCTTTTTCCAGTAACGAGCGCCGTCTGCGGAGTTGTCTTTGAACTAGCAAATGAAGGGCAGCCCAACTTGCCTCCGCCCGTCAGAAAACATTGGCATCGTGCTGTACGGTATTGATCTTCGTTGCCTTTTGTGCCCCATTCTAGCGTATACTCAAACAAGAATCGCCAAAAAAGACGAAATACGCGCAAATATAGGCGCTGAATATGTTGGTCGACCGGATCTTTGCCTTGCAAAAATGGCGACGGCGGGAAGCAAGGCCAGAGAACGGGGTATACGCATGCGGAGAAGCTTACTGGAAAAAGGTCCATTGCGCGACGAGGGAAGAATCATCGTGTCGCCTGCTTGAAAGACTTGTTTTCAAACATTACTCGCGTTATGCGAAATGCCACTTTGGCAGTATCCAGTTGCTACGCGTAACGTTGGATGGTTTTAGAAACTTCCACCGCGCTTACCCATCTTACTTCACGAATCACTGGTGGCAGTCGTCAGTGGCATCCACGACGCCAACCACGACGGCTATGAGATTTAACCACGTCGCACGTCCGTCCTCGGGTACGTGACGGCACCATTCCACCCGCATTGCGAGACCTTGCTACAGCTATGGCTTTCGTTCCTTTGCACACTTTGGGAGAAAAATAACGACTTCTTTACTACACAACGTCGAACTTGTCGTTCGACGGCATCTTATTTTTGCGCCGGAACGGTGGGACAATCACCAACTTTCGGCGGAGTGGCGTAATACGGGGATTAGCAAGCATTCGTGAGGCGGCGCATGTGAACTCGACACGCGATGACGTCTGCTCCTTTCTGTGTAGAAAACCTTCTTTGTGCGAATACACCGTAATTTGTTGTTGGATGTTTAAGCAGCGGAAAGGTAAACTACCCCAAGTGGCGCCTGGTGCCTGCGATGTGGGCGAGAAATTTAGCACGCCGGTACGATACTCATACAGATCAAAACGGGCGGCGGTGTGGTTTGAGTCGATTATTCCTGGGTTCTGCGGCGCAAATTTTCCCTCCGCGTTATTCTCCTAACGTGTTTAAGTTTGAAGCCTATGTGCACTAAAGCTTGCCTGGTTCACAAGGGTAGAAAGTTGGGCAAGTTGGTGATTCATAATGATTAAAAATCTTTGTCCGATAAAGAATTGCGGTTTCTTGACCAAAGATGGCTAGGTTAGGATGGGTGCCGATGAGTGATGCAGGACCTTTAGCCTTTTTATGATTTTTACGATATGTATCTGTATATATTTCCTAACTTGATTGTGTTGTTGCCGGTAATATATATTGAGCTGCAACGGAAATAAAGTTCAGTTGTAAGTAGCGCTCGTGTCTGTGTCTTCTTCTGTGTCCGTCGTCTTGTTGCGCTTTTTAATCATTATTGCCTGGTTTAGCAGTTTGAAGAACCATATGGCCGGGCTAGAGTGGACAGGTGCGGTCTCCAACGGCCTTTTCACGGGGAGTGGTTGCTGCCTGCGGCCGCAGCTCGAAGGGGTCGCTGCAACCATACCCTTCCTACAACGCTTTAATACATTCCGAGAGGCACCTCCACCTCACCGTTTTGGCCTCCTTGCTTCGGGGTTGCGTTGGAGAAGTTTCCAGAGTAATTAGACCCACAGGTCATGTGGCCGCCTGCCTGCAGGGACTTATGCGGAACATTTCTTCCTCTGCGTCTCCTCAAGAAACGAGTTTCTATAAACAAGAGTTTAATTATCGTAAGCCGAAACATAATTCAATCGCCCCACTACAGTTATTTCAAATAAGAATATCGGCAGCATATTTTGAATCGCAGTGATTGGGGAACAGTTGTTCAGGATGGGCTCAGGCAGTGCTGGGCAAGGTAATATGGAAGCTCTAGCAGAACGATGGAAGCTCTCCGAAGGCGGTACGATGCTTATCCAAATCGAAGCGGGCAAGGGGGGGGGGGGGATCGAACCCAGGATCCTGGAGCTCTGCTGCGCGAGCTTTAGCTCCCCGTGCTCCGAGCTGATGTGCGCTAGCCCACTCGGTCCCCGATCCGCCCTGTTCGCAGGTGGGAATCTGCAGGAGAACAACCAAAGCACCGACGGTACGCCTTTGCCTGTCGCTTGACTAACAGATATCCAGCTGTCCGCCTGCTTGAATTTGACGTAATATTTCGGCTCTGATCATATTTCGTGCCTCTAAAAGCTATATCAGTCATTTATTTTGGTTAAATGTTTGACCTGAGTTGCCTTTTAAGAGTAGCACGCCATTATTTTCCTCATTACACCTGAGCTGAATCCCGGAGAAAAGCTCACCGGGGAAAATCTCACTGCAAAACCGGCGGATGCGGAGAAAAGCTCACCGGCCATTGAGCTTTTGCGGAGAAAAGCTCACCGATTTTTCTTCTTTTCACATGGAGGCTGTTGGATTCTCCGTGACATTTATCAATATATTATCATTAAAATTCGTCAGCTCTGTAAAAGAAAAGAAATGTCTATTTTGTAATATTTTTAAGCTTATTGGGTATATTGCTCCTAAATTAATAATTGTGGGCGAGTGTTTTTTGTGGTTTACTCTCTAGGCAACGAAAGCCTAACTGAAAACTTTATGAACTTGAAGAACAGAAAAAAGTTCGAAAACTTAATAATATCTGCCTAAAACCTGAAAAGCAAAACTGTAAATGCCGAAAATCCGAAAGTGCACACGCAACAACGCGGTGTCCTGAAGTTCTCTTGGAAGCTTTTGTTAACCTTTGAAAACAGGATAGAACGGTCAGTAGGATATCGAGGTTTCTTTTCTTCCACGGACAAGCACGTTTTCTAGCCGTTCGTGCTGGTGGGTCCACATGTTGCCTTTGTGTGATAGTGCCCTTCTACGGCGAGCCACCCATGACCTTCAGAGCTGCACAATGTCACCGTTGTTACTCGTGACCTATATAAGAACTGGTCTTCTGTAATGGAGGTAGCGAAGTTGGAGCGATGAAAACCGCTCAAACGACGAAGACAAGAATGACAGACAACAGACACGACAGGACGAAGCTGTTCTCGCAACTAAAGTTTTATTAGTGAAAAACGCTAATATGAAAAGCAATTCATACACCACTATTCATGTTAGCTCGCAAAAAACAAACCTTTTTATTTGACAGAGCTACCGACGGCGCACTGTCAAGCTGTCAATGAGTTGTCTTTTATACGGGTGTCCGAATGTTCTGATTTTATACTTGCGACATCATTAATATACAGAATGGGTGATTACTAATTTCTGAGGAATTAGTAAATAGGCTCGAATGAACTTGAAGAATATTACAAAAAATAAGGAGGACATTTATTTTTAGTGAAGTGACGAATTCTAATTGTGTAAATTGCCACGTGTGACGCACAATCCGCTAAGCTAGAAAGATAAAAAAAGTCGGTGAGCTTTTTCTTTTTGCATGTGCCGGTTTTGCGGTGAGCTTTTCTCCGGTGAGCTATTCTCCGGTGAGCTTTTCCAGCGCCCACCTGAACTACGCTAGGTGGCGCCGCCAAGAATATTCTTATCTTGAAGAAGAAGCATGCATTGCCCCTTTTTTCTGATAACATTTATAAATTACATAGCTACGTGAGATGACTCGCATAAAAGTTTTGATGCTTAATTGTGCGTTAATTATAATACAGCAAAGACATCACTGAAGCGGGGCCATATTAAATCATGAACATGCCCTGACGAAATTCGTAAAGGGTAGAAAGCAACTTGGAGACCTTTCGTGATATAGAAAGTGTCCTTCCTCTCAGAAAATAAGTGTTTCTGCTTTCACAAAAAAATAAACTATGCAATTTTGAACGCTTATTCTCCGCCCAAATGTAGCGCTAGCGCTCCTCACCAGATGCCAGCGTTACAGAAATGATAGTTACCTTATTAAAAAGTTACAAGGTATTTTGGGAAAATTTCAAATGGGAAAATGAGGCCCATTCTTGGAAACTGGCGCCATTCAGCCCCATGAAAGCTTTAACATCTGGTTCGGTCCGCTAGCGCTACATTTGGATGGAAAAAGGAGCGTTCGGCGATGCATAACTTATTCTTCCGGGAAAAAAAAGAAGTGGAAAAAGGGGGGGGGAAAGGATGGGAGTCATTTTGCATATTCATATTCCTAATTTTTTTCTTTGCTAGGATTTTCTTGGTTGTCTGCAATGATTGGCTGCTTGTGTGTTCTGATAAAAAATACCTACAAGCTCTCTTTTTTTACAGTTTATAGATAGATGCTTTGTGCTTTTTTGATTGAATTGTGCGTAACATATAAATACAACAATACTACGTTGCCTCAGTTTGCATCGAGGGAAACGGTGGCCCAGTGTGTTAACGGATATGCAGCTCCGAGCACCTGTAACAAAGTCTAGCACTGCAGAGACCAGGGGATTCTGGGTTCAATACCCATCCCTGTACTGTTTCGATCTGGATGAGCATATGGCACCGGCGCGTGGTCAAGTGTCACTGCTGCGTGCGTGGTGCTATTAAAGACCCAAGGCTGGCAGTCGTGCCGTACCGGCTACATTTCTCATCACCAGCGGAAACACCTGACACCATCTTGATGCTGATTCACTTTCCGCCGGTTGCGGTTTCTGACATGCGGCGCGGCGATTCACGATAATCTTGTTATCGTTTTTGCAGCTAATGAGCACGGGCCGATAAGGACTCCGGAACACTAATCACGAAGAAACAATAACTGGCAGCCCTGTGGTTTTTGTGCTGTCAGGGACCTACAAAAATCCACACTAGTACACAATCTACTGGTCGATACCGGTTATAAAGAAGTCGGTTATAACGAAATAGCGGATATAGCGAAGTGATTTCCGATTCCCAATGACTTCGTTATAACCGGTCTCGACAGTTGCTTTGCGGCAACGCAATGCACTAAAAACAAAAAAAGAAGCAGCTTATACGTTGTTTTAGGTATAATATAGAATTCCCAAAGCGAAAATAAACGTTACTTCGCCCTCTCCAACTTCTCTTTCTTCTTCACTCACTCCCTCTTTTCTTCCCACGCCCTTCAAGTCGGCGGTTTTCGCCGCCGCTATCGTCCGCGTCACTTCCCAGCTCCCAGCAGCCAATCAATTGCCCGCGGTCGAAGCTCCCGATCCGCCTGAGTTCGCCCATGCCGCGGCGCGACGGCCACAAAGTATCGAGAGTCTCGTCTTTTATTTTTTCTTCTTCTTCTTCTTCCATCTCAAAACATTCTTTTTTTAAAGTTTCTACACATCCACATTTCCTTTCAAAGCCGCCGCCCCCTTCCCGAGAAAACCGCGTTCAACAACGTCACGGCGTGCTTCCCTTTTGTACGTATAGTATCCCCCGTGTAGCCGCGTAATCTCGAACGGCTTTTCGATTTATCGAGCGTCTCCGGGAACCGCGCAATAAAGTGTAGAAGTCCCGCGACTTTTCTCTTCTCCGATCGTACGGCGGCGTTCGCGAACTGTGATTTCAAATGCCACCGAAGCGGACGGCGCAAACAATGACACCCTTTCCCACCGAGTGTGCTCCTCTCACTAACGCCCCGTGTAACGCGAGGAGCTCGGATGCGTTTCATTCGTACGCGGCGGTTGAGGAATCGGAAAAGTAAACCCGGCGCTTCAGAGTTTGAATTGCGGGTCGACGTGGCCGCGATTCGACGGATGCTTATTGCGGAAAGAAGGCGCGCGCGACTGAGATTTGGGGTGAACGGAAACAGAGCTCACGTTTGGTCTAAATTCGTGGTTGGTCTTTCGCTTGGTCGTGTCAGATGCCTTTCGTTGGTTTGACAGGTAAAACATCAAGAGTAACAGAAACAATAAATCAACCGGCTTACACATTAATTTAAATGCAATGAAGATGCGATAGCACTTCATGATATTTTTTTAACGAGTAACACTCGCTATCGGAATGACATGCATGGGCACGTAATGAAGCTTCTCTGTATAGAAAAAAAAAAAAAACTTCTCAATCATATTTAACTTCTTTGGAGGCGTTGCTTCATTTTTTTTTGTTCTAAAATGCCGCCGCGCGTACCCGCCTCGGCGGCTTCGACGCAAAGTGCAGGCCTAGGGATCCCGCAGGTAGCGGGTTCGAATCCCGGCCTAGGTTTCTGCGTTCTGACCGAGGCTTATTTGGTGAAGTCGTCGCGCAACGGGATTTCGATTACACGTCGAGAAACCCCCAGGTGAACGAAATTAACCCCGAGTATTTCGCTGGAGCGTGCCAGATGACCTTCGTTGGTTTGGCACGTAAAAGTACCCCCCCCCCCCCCCCAAATTTGACTTTGAAATGCAGCCACGTAAAGAACGCGACCAAAAAAATGCCTCCGCGCTTACTAGGTTCTTCTACTAATACGCAGTTCCTACTCCACAACGCAATCGCTTTTCCCTCGCAGCGGAGGGGGAGAGAAGAGAACGTTAGCGCATTGCTAACCCCCCTCCAAAAGGATCTACGTCATTGGTCGGGGTGCAACAACAACTGCGTTTAGTTGTTATCTTTTTCCATTCCTTGCTATAGTGCTACCCACTCAAGCAAGCAAAATCCGCAGGGGCGTCCGATATAAAGCAATTGCTTTAAATAAAACTATAGCATAAAAAACAACAAGAAAACGTTCTTGTGACGTTTTGATAAATGCCGCGTTTGATACTTTGGTAAGGAGGTTACTATGGTTGCTTAACTTTGGTGGGGTTAAACCTTAGGTATTCTTCGCCGCCGAAGCAGTGAAATTTCCGGATTTACTACGGATTACTACTATAAAGCACGGCATGGACTACTTCAAAAATCATGCCCTCTTACGGTCCATCTGAAATTACTGCAAAACGGCGTAAGCAAAAAAAAAGAACAAAAAGTAAAAACAAAAATAAAACGCAATCACACACACACAGTGAAAATGACAAAGTCCTATCAGGTGTATACGGTACCTTGGAAGAGAGTATTATATCAGTTATTGACTTAACAGCTTGTTGGTGCTCTTCGCGCAGAAGTTCGCGGTATTCTTAGATCGACCGTACCAGCGCGTAATTTTAGAGCGCAGCTCTGTAGGCGCCCGTTTCCGGCCTAAGTGGCGTCGCCGTCGACGTAACCGTGAGTCACGTGACCTCGCGGGGGTCACGTGACCTCACCGGGGTCACGTGGCCCCCATGGCGGTGTGGCAGGCAGGATGACGGGGTGAGGAGGAAGGAGGAGGGGTATAACCCTCTCCACAGTACCCTTCCCGTCCTCCTCCTGAAGAGCTGCGCTGGAATGCGGCGTTACAGGGAGTTGTTAACGGCTTTCATTCTTTGTAAGGGTCTTCAGTTTTCTCGGCTCTACCTCGCTTTTCCAGCAGCGCCCCACCATCTACACACGACAACAGACCGGGACTGTAGCTGGAAAAAGAAAGTTATACTACAGTACATTTTTTCTGCGAATAGTAGCGGAATTCGTTGTCCAAAAAACCTGGAGCATCTTCGCTTTTCCGCATCGCACTACGGCGAGCTCCAGTCGCTGGAATCTGCAGAGGTGACGGGGTTAACGGCTAACTGAAAATACGTCAAGACCCACATAAAATGTTTGCAATAGGACACTGAGCCGCAGGTTTCAGCACGCTCGTCGCTACAGCGCGGAGCGTTTCATTGAATGGTTTAAACGTATGGTTACCCGATCATTCGCCGAGCGCCCTCCGTAGATAGTAGCGGTAGGATCTCCCTATGCGGAGAGAAGTTGTCTGCTTCTTGCACAGGGGTTGCGATGATGTCAGAACGGCGAGTTCTAATTGGCTGATTGATAAAAATAGTGGGTAGACCTCAAGGCATCCAGCATTGGGGTCCACCCACTATCCTTCCAATCAGAGCCAATCAGAACTCGGCGTCGTTTTGACTTAACCGCAAACCTTGCGCAAGAAGCAGAGGACTTTCTCTCCGCATTGCTTTGCAGAAGGTGCAGACGTTTTTGTCTTTATTAGAAAAAAATTGGGTTGTGTGTATGTTTATACAGCCTAGAACTTGGTCAGCCTCAACGGGCGACGGGTTTCCTTGCTGCTAGATTAGCAATTTAGCCAGTGCAGTACAACCGCTAGCCTGGGGTCTGTAACGTGCACCACGCAGTAGTGACACACGACCGCACGCCGAGCACGATGCTCATCCAGATCGACTTTATTAGAATGTACGCAATATGGCCTTTCCTATTCGCTGGGATCGCGGTATTGTTTTGCCGCTATTGGCTGACTTTGTGTTCGGCGGGAAAGTGAAACTTCCGAATTTTCTTTTAGAAGGTACTACGCTCGCCACTGCACTTATGGGACCTCTGTTGCGTAGAGGGTGGCTTTTAAATGCGTCGACGACCCGAAACCGCCAACGCTGCGCCAGCTGCGTCGCTGACGGTGCACATAGCGGGGAAACTTCGAGACCGCAGCACCGGCGCCATGTTCTCGTCTCTCCTATTTGTTTAGCCCGACAATTGTTTTTGTTGGGCGTGCGGCTCGCGGGCGCGCTTTCTGAGGCCACTCGAATGGCGCTCGGCCGTTCTGCTTCGTTATGCTAATTATTCACGAGCGGTGGCAGCGCGCGCACTCTCCTTTGCGGGGAGGTCAAATTTAATTAGAGGGGCCACGGAGCCGAGACGGATGGAGAGGGGAGATGATAGAATAAATGATGCGAGCGGGAGGGGAGACGGAAGTAATGGTACGGGGAAACGAAAGGTTAAAACAAACGCGGAACAAAAAAGGAAAGACAACAACGAGAGAAAGTGGCTGGTTGGCGTGGGACTCGGAACAAAGATGGTGGCTCCGTTCGTCCCTGGCAGAGAGGAGGAAGTGTTGTTCGAGACGTCCTTGATAACAAAGCCTTAAGGCTGGCTCACACAGCACCGTTTCCTTGCTTTTTTTTTACGTTACGTATAACTTATAAGTCATCGAAACATTTCTAGCCACACTTAATATGAAGCACAGAGGTCCCGGTGAGTTGTGGCGTCAACAGACGTTGGCTTCTGTAACGTAACGCAACGTAGGCAAACAGTGGTGTGTCAACCTGCCTTTCAGGCCGGTTCACACGGCCTTCTTTTCTTACATCACGTTACGAGCTTACGTTTGCTTAGCCACAACCATGGTGGAAGAAACATTTTCAGGTGATGACTCTCTGTCCGACGCGGCGACCACATTATGCTCGGCGCACCGAGCGCTTCACTCGCATGGGGATAGACGGCGCCAAGGTATGGGATCCCTCCCAAACCGACCGCTTCGGTTGTTTCTCCCAGCGGTGGTCCCGCATTCCCTCACTCACCGCTTCTTGTTGTACCTCACCGCCGCCACGCCGCCACCATGTCGCCAGAGTTCGTAAATGTGTGTTCTCTTCCTTCTTTTTCTTCGGGTTAAGCTCACCTTCGTGCACGATGGTGGCACCTGTGGTCGACACAGCACCAAAGCAAAGCACGAGGCCAGCCACTGGCCGCACAGCTTCCCACCAACCACACCGCGAAGAAGGCGAGCACGCTACGCCGCCGACGCCGTGGCCGCCGAGGAGCGACCTCATACCTTAGCGCCCTCCGCGGCGGCGCGAACTAACTATTCCTGGTTCGGGGCTAGCTCCAAACACGATCCCATCTGGTCGCTCGCTTCCCGCGGGAAGAGCGGCCAGAGTCATCACCTAAATGTGTTTCTTCCACCGTGGCCACAACTAAGCTGGACATTTGTGCTTCGTATTAAGCGTGACTATACTAGTTCAAAGAAATAGCCTGGTACTCGAAATGTGACACGAATGTTTCGGCAACTTCAATGTAACGTAAGAAAATGGTGCTGCGTGAACCAGCCTTTGCGTTACGAAGCTTATGTAATTAAAATAAGAGCACCGACTTGACACAACAGGAAAAAAAACAATTTCATAAGACGTTTCGCCTCCCACGCGGGAGGCATCTTCAGTGGTTACAAAGCAAATACAAGGTTCACCATCAAGTCAACGCTATTTATCAGGAACGTCCGTATAATCTTCGTGGAGAGGGCTGCGGTTTTTGTTGCAGACGCATATGTCCCTGCGGACGAACCACGATTCTAGGAGATATCGGGCCCCCATCTATACCCTCCCTCACCAAGGTCGTGGCGGCCGCAAAGTCAAAAGAATGACCCCTTCTCAACGCTAGGGTACTGCACGGGAACGGGCAAGCCTAAACCCGCCCCGGCCCGCGGGCCGGGCTCGGGCCGAGTAGCACGCATTTTCACGGGCTCGGGCTGGGCTCGTGCTTGAACAAAACATTTCTCGGTCCGTGCCGGCCCGGGCCGTGGCTGTGCAGTCGTGTGCCGCAAATTCTACATTGTCGATAACAAAAAGCGTGCTCATTGATCTTTTAGGGTCAATGACAACAAACAAGCGAAATGCAAAATCACTACGGCGCCGTTCAAAAAAAAAAAAAAAGGCATTTTGCATTTGAAAGGCTTTTACGTGGATAAAAGGAAACGTATGGATTCCATCTGAATAGTGGGAAAGTGCGGTCAAGAAAACGAGGGCACTCCAGTCGCAGGGTACAACATGAGTGTATTTTTCCTCTGCGTTTCAAACTAAAAAACAAAACAAAACAAAAACACATGAGCTTGACTTTGCACTTTGTGCGGGGGCCTTACTATGCCACCAAAAATAAGTTAACTACCATAGATAATTTTATGTTTATACAGCTTACTGAAGATGCACTAACGTGATTGTTATTGTTTCTTCACAAAAACATGTAGAAAGGTCTCTGTGAAACGAATTGAACAACAAAAAGTCTATTATCTCTTGAAGAAATTCATAATAAACTATTTCCTATTTTTTTTTGCTTTCAAAATCACTTGTGAAGTGCATATTTCGCCCATATTCTCGAAAATAAATCGTCCAAATCAAAATATTTATTGTGTAAAAAAAAAGAAAAAAGAAACTCGGTTTAAGTTTAAATGAATTTTCAAGAAAATAGGCTCGCTTTATGCTTCGACTGTTTTTAGGTCCAAGTCCGCAAACTTTTTCGGGCTCATGTATATAATCTGTCGGGCTTGGGCCGGGCTCAGGCTTAAATTAAAAATAAAAAAAATTTTTTGTCAGGCTCGGGCGGGCTCGGGCATCTGTCTTAAAGTTCTGTCGGGCTCGGGCCCGGCCGTGCCTCTACCTGGCCGGGTCGTGCCTGGAAATTCCGGCCCGCGCAATGCTCTAGGACTGCGCGCATGGTCCACTAGTTCAGTTTTCAGTCACGTCGCGTGGGATGCGTACGTGAGTCACGCTTGTGCTCTTTGAGTCTGGTCTCTCTCCTCCTTCCAGTTTCACCAATGTAGGACGCTGGGCAGTCACTGCAGGAGATCTTGTAGGTAACGCCTCTCTGGTCGTTTGCCGGGGTTGGGTCCTTTGGTTAGGAAACGAAATTTCCAAAAGTTCTGTATGGCTTGTAAACAGTTAGAATGCCAAGGGCCTCAAAGCGCGCCTCAGAGGTTCGGAGACCCCTTTGACGTAGGGGGTGCTCACTACATTCTTATCTTTTTCTCTTTTGCACAGTTGCACATTTTGTTTCATTTGGTCGCTGACCTCGTCAACAAACCGCTTTGGGTAGTGACGACTTTTCAAAGCTTCTTGTAAATGAGCCATCTCTTTTGCGCAATGGAGCCCGTTAGATGGTACACTATTCGATCTGCGTACAAGCGATCGCACTACTGATTTCTTCTGTTGCACTGGGTGATGGGACAAGAAATTATTCAGTATTGTGGTTTGTGGTTCGGTTCACCTGTCCTCATTACACATACATTTATAAAGGAGCAACTTGCATTGCTGTTCTGCCTCACGCGTAAACTCTATAGGGCGGTGAACACTGTTTAATTCTAGGTGAAAATCGTTAGCATGACTTCTATCTAGAATGACGAAAGTGCCATCCACATACCGGTGATAAATTTTGACAGGAAACGCAACTTTTTCCAGCACTTTCTCCTCAGTATGCTCCATAACAGGATTGGCAACACTGACAGATATCGGGCTTCCTATCGGACACCCGTTGACCTGATGATACAATCTCTCCACGGAAGGCGAAGAAACATTGGTTCAAGCAAAAACGTAAAAGCAAAATAATATCATCAATGTGAAGTGACCTGCGTGTTACCAGACTTTCATCATCAGGTAAACGTTCACGTGCGACATCAATGGCAACATCTTACGTGCGCTTCCGTCAAGATACGACGTAAGCGAATTCCCCCACCCTTCCCCTGAGACGTGGTGATATATTTATGAACAAAGAAAAACAAATCGTCAAAAACATTTACAGCGAGTTTTATCTCCGAAATTTTATAACACGTGAAATGCCGTATTTAGGGTGCGAATTTAAATTCATTGATCACATTAAACCGTCGTTTGCGGGATTGAAGAAGAACCTATATTTTATTAGGAGGTTTTCGTAGACCGCGTTTCCCCTCCGCTAAGCCCTCCGCAACGAAGAAGCCGCTACAGCGCCTGCGCGCCGATGGCCTTAACTGTAGAGTTCCGGGTATCGTAGCGGGTTGCGGAGAGCGTTGCGGGACGGCGAAAAACCGTCTACGACAACTCCCTATTATTCTCCCCTCCCCCGCTAAATTTAGCGGGGCAACTGACTTGGTAAAAGTGTCACGTGATGCCATTTTTCCTTCTATATTTTGCGGGAAACGAAATGTTGTTTAGGTCAAGGGACGGCAGGTCACGTGACGTCAATTATCTCGATAAATTAGCGGGAAACTGAATCGGTGTTAAGTCAGCTAACGCCACCTTCTGCACTAAATTTTGCAAGAGAAAGAATCGGTGTATAGGTCACGTGACATCAGCCTACGTGACGTCAATTTCCCCGCTAAATTTAGCAGAAAATCGACAAACGAACGGACAGACGGACATTTTAAATTGGGGCCACCGTTAGTTAAAAAAACAAAAAAAAAAAACTTTATTTATACATTAACGCCACTCTTTGACGTCACTCAACCTCGGTGGTGCTGCTGTCGGTACTGCGCATGCGCAGGCGGTTCCTCAAACCCGAACCTGACTTTTGCGCACACCACACCTTGCTTGGGCAAACCTGAGCTTGTTCCTAAACGGCGGGTAGGTCTTTTATAAATAAGTGGTAAGTTGTAACGAACATGGAGTTTCGGTAGTTTTCTGGACCGCACACCGTTTCTGAGGGACGAAAAGATCGTACCTGTCGGATGAGCTCTCCGACCATGCCGTTCCAGCCGGCCTGCGAGTTGGCGTCCTGGCCTCCGTACTTGGAGTCGTTGACCAGTTTGAGCGTGTAGTTGAACTTGAGGTGCTCCGCCACCAGGTCGGCCAAGTCCTTGCAGTAGCCTTCGAACACGTCGTTGCCCATCAACGTCTGGCCCGGCTCGGCCTTCTTGAACATCAGGTAGGGCTCTTCCTGGACAGAAACGTACATGGGAAAGCTGGGAGTCGTGGAAAAGCAAATTATTTGTTTCTTCCTATTTAAAATACTAAATATTTTATTTTAACTTCGGCGCGAACCTCACTTACCCTCCCCTAAACTGACTTGACTTAACCAAACCTAGCCTGAAATAACAACTTAACCTAACCTAACCTAAGCTGACGTGGCGTAATTTAACCTGCCTAACCTAACCTCACGCAACCTGACATAAGTTAATCAAACCTAAACTAATCTTTGCTTGGTTAAAGGGACCATGAAACGATTCTGAAATCGAATTTATCCACCGATCGTCGTAAAAGGTGTGAAAAGAAACAGAAAAACACAAAAATAGGGAGCCAAAAAATTCTTCGCTATAGAACTTTTAAAATAAAACTGGACTCTTTTGTGCCTTCTTTCCTTCGAAAGCTCTCTGCCTTTTCACTGCGATGCATCCGCGGAACCGCAGCACGTCAGCCGAATCCACATCGCCTATTGGGTAAGCGCCTACCTCACCAGCACCGCGATCATAAACAATAAAGAGCCGGCGAATGTTTCCTAAAAGTTTTGTTAAATAATATTCAGATCCACATTTTGCAGCGTAATTAAAGATGTGCCGAAAATTGCCAAATTTGATAATGCTGAGAGCCAAGCGCCATCTATCGTGTGGTAAACAAAGCAAGAAAAAGACCCTACTGCGCTTGCGCAGTAGGGCCGACAGCGTCGCTCAGTTACTTGGTCGCGATGACCAAGGAGCGTTTATTTTTCTACGTATTCTTCTCGCGCGTCCCGACTTCAAGTAGCAAGAAAAAGTAAAAAGTACTTGAAACAGACCACGACGAACAAGAACTCTGGATCCACAAACACCCGAGGAAAGCTACAACGGCCACGAATCCACCGACCCCGACCAAGCGAGCTCGGCAGAATATAGGCCTAGCAGGCACTCCGACTCGGCGCAGCGTTGCTTCAACGGTACTTGGTCAAGACCGCCTGCCCAGGACCGGCTGGCGTGCTGCATGGAATATGCCCGCGCGACCCTTGTGAACCCTTCCCGTATTATAGTTTGATCGATGACCTCAATTTTAGATTAGGAGGTGAGGTCAATCCCTTCCCATTGTCATCTCCTTGTTTTCCGAGGCAGTGTTGACGAACACTGTCGTCGAAAAGGGACTCTCGTCGATTCTATCTTCTTGTTTTGTGTGATATAGAGCTCAAATAAACGCCGTATGGATTACCTTCGTAACACGGTATCTACACTTTGTTATTAGTACGCCATTTTTATTCTGACACAACTGCACGTCACTGTCGAGCTATAACAGCTCGTGGGAGCTACGTGCAATGCCGGTCCAACCTTCCTTTGCCGAGTGTCACGTCAGTATCGAGTTGCAATCGTAAAAGATCGGTCCCGAAGCGCTTACCAACAGCGCGAATACAGCACTTTCATCAAACGCCCGCGTCCGCTCCAACTATGAACAGGTATTTACGTGGCTCTTGCTGACACTGTCGTAGTTCAAATGCATTTTTTTAACGTCGGCTCGCTCCTGCATCTCCGAGGCCGCGAAAAACGCCCCGACAATTTGTTTTTATCTACGTCGCTTTGCAAACGAGTGACACGGGCCGCCTTTTACCAACAATGACAGTTGGGTTGACTTCTGGAGTCTTCCCCGGAAGACTCACCGCACTTCCCAACAGGCCTACCGGCGTATGGGACTAGTCCCATGCTGTCGCTGTAGCGCGACATATCTCATTGAATTTCGCTCAGCTGCGATGTGTCCATGGCTATCGCGGCGATGAGAGGCGCCGATTCAGAAAATACATCAGCGCCATCAGCGCAGTAAAACCTACCGGCGCACCCCCAACTCGCCGCCGCTAGCGGTCCCATTGTCCTACTGCCGAGAGAACTTCCGGTTCCTGTGGCAGAGTACGTCACGACCGTCAAAATTATGTCGCAACTTGTTTTGCGGTCAGTTGAGAGAAAGAAAAGCCGATATTTCATTAATTTTTTATGTAGAAGTTAATAAACCGAGACGAAAACGGATGCCTGTTCGGCATCCAGTGATCGTCGAAGGTTTAATGTAAAAGTTATCTGGCAAAAGTAAAAAAGTCATTTTATGGTCCCTTTAACCTAAGCTAATCTCATCTGGTGTTCTAACCGAACCAAATTTTCAGCAAAACCTAGAGGAAATATGTGGGCTTATTAACACAAAATTGTCGTCTCTTTCAACGTGTTTGGAGGAAATAATAAACACTATCCATTGCAAAAAAAAAAAACAAAGACAGTGTTATTTTACGATGCAATAAATGTTTTGTGAGAACCCAAATTTCTTTTCAAAATACCTAACCCATAGTTGAACGTTCAGCAATTAGCTTGCCTAATCTCTCTTTTGTATAGCGAGTATTTAATGTAGCGATGTTAATGATGACCATGTTTTAATCTCGGGTTCAAGATTAAAATACATATCTAACTATATAGATACGCGGTTAATCCCACGAGCGTATGTGAACAAATTGACGTGAAAGCGATCGCGCCAATTTTTGAATAACTTCTAACGTCTTGAAAGTACTTCGTAAGGAACATGCCAGTTTAATTTACCGCTTTCAATACTCTATATAATTTATGGGCATTGATTGATTGAAAAACGTATTTATTTAACGACCAAAGAAGTGGGCACCACATGCGCCCTGCTGTTTGGTCAAATGGGCAAAAAATTAGTCTAGCGCCCGCCTACTTTTCTTGGTACCTGACAATAAGACAAAGTCATCGGCTTTTTGTTTTGTCCGAAAGCATTAGTTTAACTTATATAACCTATAGATACACAAGGCGTGCAACCGATGAGATAGCAACATCAGGTGATACAAACGCCAAAGGACAAACCAGGGTGCTGAGCGCGAACATGATAGAACATGGCCTGTTATAATCAATGTCAGTTATTATAGAAATATTATTCGAATAAAACCAATATACAGGCGATTGTTTGAAAACAACACCGGCCTTACCAGGATACTTGTAACCACGTACGTCTTGTTGTTCTCGAACCCCGTGTCCTGATAGACGCGACGGTACTTGGGTGACGACAGTTCCAGTCCCTTGACGTCGGACCACTCAGCGATCTGAAAGCGAAGCGGAAGTAGCGAAAGTGATAATTAACAAAGCGCAATGCTTTGTTTCAGTCTGGGCAACTAGAACTCGAAGAAGCCTGCTATTCGAAACTGAGTTGCACAAATTTGCTCCGTTCCATCAATAATGTCCACATACGAGCCGACAAAAAAGAAAAAAAAGCGATCCAAAATGAAATGGTGTTACTGTCGCTAACAACTGAAGAAATGCGAGGTGTGCGAGTTCCGTACGTCTTAATTTTACATAGAAGACAATGAGTTTACGTAATTATGCGTCAGGACATAGCCTCCAATATACTGACAAAGCCTAACAGATCGCCAGGAGAAGCGGCCGCCGAAATGCAAAAGGTGGAGCGGCAGACAACGGATTAGAGGGGAGCCACGTGACTGGCGCCCCGCTGCGGCGAGATGGCGAAACACACTTCTCCCGAGGGAACAAGTGTGTTTCGGGTCCTCGCCGCTGCAAAAACTGTGCGCTGACATTCAGGTTTCCCTAGAGTTCCTGTATAGCTACCTACGGTAGCAGAGTTGCGCATTCAGCCTCGGCGGGTGGCCGTAGCGCCGGCTTTCCCGCACGCCCTGGATGCTTTGCTCCTCACGTGACTAAAGTTGGCGAATAGCGGCGCTGCGCGCGCCGCTCGCGCATGGAAAACAGGAGAGGTAGAGAAGGAGGGCGAAAGCAGGGGAACATACGCCGGGGCGCGAGAGACGTCGGCGGAGCGACCGTAAAGGTGGCTTTGTTGCACGGCGCCGGATGCTTTGCTCCTCACGTGATGGATCTCGGCGAATAGCGGCGTGGCGGCGCGGGGAAATCAACATGCAATCTGCTTCCCCTTCGGGGGAGCATATAGAGGAACTCTAGGTTTCCCGAGAAATGTCTCTTTGACGCTCTGTGCTACCTTATCCTCGCGCTCCAAATGTGCGACCGGGCACTCTATGGCTCCGTTCTCGAAGTTCCAGGCTTTGTGAGTATGGAGGAGGCTTTGGTCAGGAGCACCAAGTATAACCAATAACGAAGCAAGATGCGCGAGGGTAATGAGCCGTGACCTGTGTTTCATTTTCTAAGATGTCAGTAGTTAAAGAGACGTTATAGACAGATTCTGGCGAAGAAATCGCGTTCATACAAGGCGCGCTAAACGAAAAGTCGTTGCCTGGAATACACTGCAGGGGCCGCTCACCTTGACCATCTCGCTGTTTATGGTCATTTCGACGACGTCGATGGTGAAGTTGATTCTGAAGCCTCGTTCGTCGAAGCTGATATTTCCGGTGAGTCCTTTCATTTTGGCCTGCGTATCCGGGGCAGCGGGAAAGAGGAGAATTGGCGAAGGTGTTCGTTACTTGCTCGCTTAATTCGAGCAAGTTTGGGTCGCGGCGCTGACGATGGCACAAGAGCGACAACGTGAATGATAATGTCGCTCGTTCGGGATTGACTAAAGGAGCTCTACAACATCATGCATATTATTCTATAGCTGCTCGCAATGCCTACAAATGTGTTAAAAAAATTGCGAACTCTGGGACAGTTGAAGCAAAACACGAGCGGGCTTCGAATGTGGTAATTTCACCTTATTATCGTCGAAAGTTTTACTCCCATTTCTATTTTACCACGTCGATCGTTGCATTCTGGCTCAGGAGAATCCCTTCAATGGGTCTCGAACCACACGAAAACACTGTTCACGAATTGAACTCACATGTCCCGTAAATCGTAAATTTCCAACGACAATACAACAAATAAGAATCACATAATAAAGTATTAAAAAGGCTCGGGAGTCAATTTTTCCTCGAAACACTCAGATACCGAATTACTTCAATTTATGGAGAGATATTTCGGCGTATGACGAGGTAGGCAATATGCCGAAGCCTGAAAGTGAAGTCTGCATTACGTGAATGAGTATGACGTGAGCCTGTCAAACGCCACAATGAATGTGACATCGCAGTCATCACTTTTAGGTCTAAGCCTCTTTGCGACCTCGTAATTGGCCGAGCTCTCTGCGCAGATCGCAGTGATTAGCTCCCAAGCGCAAGTAAGGAAAACTTGCCTTACGGGCTTTTTTTAGAGTGTCGTTTAAGGCCGCTACGTAAAAGTAATCTATTACGAAGGTGCCTTTTCTCGGACACCCAGTTAGGCTGAAAGCATGAAACATGCTTAATGAAGTCGACACCAATACAGTATATTACGATTTTTATTTTTCGGTACTACGAGCGGTGGAGCTGGAGGGAGAGGCGGGGAAGCGTGACCTTGACCAGACCTCACGACGCAGCTGGACTGAAAGGCGAGATCAACTTAGCAGATGGCTAACTCTGAGGCAGCCGTTATTTTGGAAACACTTTTTAGAAACGATATTTTTACATTGAATGCCAAAATAGCTAAAACAATCTAAAAAGAGTTAAGGGAGGATTACGCACCGTGCGTATCCGCTTGGCGATCTCCTCTCCGTGCTCCCAGGGCATGACCCGGTCCCTGCGACAGTCGATGCCTCTGGTGTTGTTGTTGTAGACCTCGCCGCGGCGAAAGTTCTTGCTGAAGATGGTCGGGTAGTCCTTCAGCAGACGCTTGAACGCGTTCAGCAGCACCTTGGCACCGTCGTACATCAACGCCGCATCAGCCTGCGATTGATTGATTGATTGGTTTGTCGAGCGAGTGAGTGTGCGCGTGTTGGTGAGTGAGTGAGTTTGGGAATGAGGGAATAAAAGAGTGAGAGAGTGAGCGAGTGAAGGAGAAAACAAGCGAGTATGAGCGTGGAGGTGAGAGAGTCAGGAAGAAAGTGCGGCAAGTCTGAGCGCAGCCAACGCGTCAAGCCGAGGGGACCAATCAAACAGCGCCGAGTGCGCGTGACGTCACTGCGCTCATCGTGTTTATTCGCTCAGGTTGTCAGAGATTAATGCAAACTGCGGAGTGCGCGCCGTGACATTGCGGTTTCACTTGGTGCGCCCGTGTTAAGTCTGATTCGCATGGTGGGATTTTACTGTGCTATTTCGCTGTTGCGACGTCGCTCGTGACGGCAAAACAAACAAAAGCTGGAGGAAGTTGTCATTTTGCCCGACGCCGCAGCTTCAAATTCGCAAGCAAAATCGCACCATGTGAATCGGGCTTGCGGTGTTGCCCCTGAGTAACGACCACGGTCATTCTTACGGTGATACGAAGTAAAGTGAGTGAGCGAGCGCGTGCAAATGAGTAAGTGAGTGAGTGTCAGTGAGTCGGGAAGTTAGTGAGAGAGTATGCGAGTGAGCAAGCACGTGATGCGTGTGAGACTTTGAATGAGTGTAAGCGAGAAAGTATTCAATGAGTATGTTTCAGGATCAATGAGCGTAAGTGTGCTGGCAATGAGTGAGTTAGTAAGAGAAGTGAGAGGAGCAAGGCTAATGTGTGAGCAAATGTGTGCGTGTGTGGCGAAGCGGATGTCAAGAAGTATGAAAATTTCATTGAGTGTAAGTCAGTGACGTTCGAGTAAGTTTTGGTGACCGCGTGATCGAATGTCAACGAGTACAGAGTGGGTGTAAATGAGTGTGAGTAGGTGAGACAGCCGTGAGCATGAGTGATCGATGAAGTTAATAATTACGTGTTTACAACTCGTAAAATAATCTATTGCATTAGACTGGGCATGGCTTATTCCCACCCTACGTAGCGCTTAAATACAAAGGACAGAGGAAGTGAAACGGACAAGCATGCGCAACTGGTTTTCGCACTGACGACAATCTCCATGTATAGCTTTGAACTAACACATACTTCCTCCTAAGATATCGTTTAACCCATTACAACAAGGAAGGCATGCCTGTCCCGATAATGAAAGGGACGTGTCGCTTGATGGATTTTGTTGCCCTTAAGCTTGGATTTCGGGAGGCCTCGAAGCAGTTCTCAGGAAACCTCTATCCTTGGTATCTGGCCAGAAACCTGGGGTGTCGCCAGATGACGGGGCACATGGGCAACGCGCTCGTTCGAGTGGCAAGATGTCCCGATGGAGTGGCTTTTCGTCGCCGCGTGAGACGACTTTCGTGCAAAGGAACACGCCGCAGCGGCAGAAAGCCACTCCATCGGGACACCTTGCCACTCACTGGAGTCGTTGACCCTTTGTTCCCCGTCATTGTTGGCGACACCAGGTTTCTGGCTAGATACCGATAGGGCTTCTAGAGAGACTGCTTGAGGCCTCGGGAAACTGCCAGCGGGCAAAATCCATTAGTGACACGTCCCTTTCCTTATCTGGGAGAATGCAGCATTCCTTCTTGAAATGGGTTTTTCTTAAGCTGTAGGAGGGGGGGTATGTGCATGGTTCAAAGCTACATATATGATTGTTTAACTGAAATAAACCATGGTGCGTGCGCTTCTTGTCTGTTTAGTCTCCGTCCCTGTATTCTTTGACAGCTATCTTTTGGATTCGATCATGTTTCCAACTTGCTCCAAATTTGCTACCTTAATGGTAGCAGTACCAACTGTGGCAAGGATTCTAGAAAGGCCTACTCTGTTAACGACGGGTTATGAACGAGTTGGTTTAGCACGAAGGAGTCTTTCGTCAATCATGGTGGGTGCAGAAAAGTCCTGGACGCTCACTTATAAGTTTTTTTTCCACCAAATAGAGACAAAGTGTCAGAAATATTAGAAGACAGGTTGCAGAAGCAGTTTTTGACTTTAGTCTGGACTGATCTATGCTGAGTAGTGAATTTAAGATGACGTACGTTTTCTGATAAAAAAAAGAAAACGAAAATGACGGCAGATCTTTTTCTTCTGAAGTCCTACATAATTAGAGGGCTTCGTGTTTTCAGATAAATGCAATAAAACTTCGAGAAAACACTAAGGCGGTGAAATTTTTTTGTTACAATTCGAGTTTAATCCGAAAAACTCAAAATTTTCTGAGGCCACGATGGCTAAAATGAAAAGCTAAAATGTCAAAGATGTCAGTATTTTGCAAAACAAAATGCCAAGGGCGCAAACAGAGCTGGTGTACATTGCACATGGGTGAAAGAGCCCAGGGCTACTGGGCAAACGACACAGAGAGACTTTTTTGTGTTGTGTCGTTTACCCGCAGTCCTCGGGAGTTTTTTCACCTATATTTGCCAAAATTGAAGTTTGTCAGACGCTAGGGCTAAAAGTCCTAAAAAAAGGCCAATTCATTTTTTAATTTTGTCTTATACCCCTAATGCTCTGGGGAGATTTTTTTGCGTCTGTCAAAGCTCTGTTCAGTACAATGGGCCAACGTAAGATATACTTCAACCACGACAAAAAAGAGAAAAACCGGCTGTTACTGGCTTTTAGTTTTGACCGTGTCACTGGTTGTTACTTAGCAGGAATCGAGATGGGCTTTTATAGTCAGTGGAAAGACGGAGACGTTTGCGTTTCACGCAGGATGTGGAGGCGTGGCGGAAGGTTTTATGCGTCCAGTGAGTTTGGAAACTACCCACGCTTATTGAAGTAACATGTCGGTTTTCTTGCATTTTTCCTGGGAAAGCTAGCACTGTCAATCGCAAAGGCGCCAACGTCAAATGCAGCCAGCAGAAATATCTTCGGATACCGGTGATTTGTTTTGTAGAATTTAGTGTGCGTTTTTGTCCAAACATTACTTTTATTTCGAAAAAAAAAGAGTAAAATGAAATTCCAAATTTCGGAGAATTAGAAGTCCAACAAGAATAAACTCCGATAAACCCCGAATTTTTATAGAAAAATAAACTCCGAAAAACGCCATCAGAAGCTAACAAGAAATGGAATCGATAACTCAAAATCCATACTTATAATGAATGAAATGCAATATTTGGCGAAATGATAATTTTTAATTTTGGCGGAAAGAAGACTAGATAACAATTTCTTGTATATAATAGGTCACGTGGTATCTACACATGCATATAAAAAGTAAAGGTCTACGTGACATCAATTTTTCTGCCAAATTTATCGGGGAAACTGAACAATTGGTGATAGGTCAATGCGACGTCAATTTTTTCCGCTAAATTTAGCGGGCAAACTAAGTTGGTATCTAGGTCCCGTTACGACAGGTCGCACGTGACGTCAAATTTCCAGCTAAAGTTGGCGGGCTAACGAAATCTATGACGAGTAAGGTCATATCGTGTCATCAATTTCCCATTAATTTGTACTGAAGATCAATGGTCGTGATTTTTCGTAAATTTTAGGAGTTAGGGGGTCAGCGCTGTATGAAGGAATTTCATGCTTTAATAACTTGATCATGGGAAATAAAAGTGTGCTGACACGTGTTTCCTCTGCAGATATTTGTATAATAACGAAATTGTTTGTGAACTAGGCCAGGTGCAGCTAGACATTGAGGATTTTAAGTTTAACGCGCAATTGTTTCTGCTTGATGGAGAATCCAACAGAATTAATTAAGACTTGAAAGGGACCCGCATCAATCTGAGTTCATCCCAACAGAAATGCCAGAAAATCGCTTCACGCGGATTAAATAGCCAATCCCAGCGCAGCGGCTCTTTTACTGCTAGTCGGCTTCCCACCTGAAGCCATAATCTTTCCTTCAATCATAAAACCGGCTCTGAGCCTGCCGGATTAGATTGATCGCTCAGTTTGAAAAGATGGCCAGAAGCCCCGCTTGAACAAATTGGATGGTTGATTAGAAAACTGGGCAACTCCTTGCTTATTCAGAATCAAGACTTATATCTCCGGAATGAGAGACAAAGATCAAATTGAATTAAAATAAACGAAAGAGAGTGCCATAGAGGAGAAAAATAAAACTCAAAATTTAACTAATTTTTTTTGTTACGAGTAAAGCGGTGGACTATGACTACTGATATTACAAAATTCCAGGGTTGTTTCCGCGGTAACCTTTTATAGGTGTCATTAGTCTCTCACTGACATACCAAGAAAGTCAATGATTACTTTTCTATATGTATATATTTTTACTTTCAAGTTTCAAAGTTTATTTTGAAATATATTTAAGGTCTCCTAGCTAAACACCTGGACGAGGCCAGGGAGTTGTTGCAATGCGACAACAACATCAGCAAGGAAACACCAATTCACGCCATTATGACGATCGTTCAGCCCGAATGTACTCAGACATCAATGGTCGTCCTCAAACAGCAAGGAGAGTTCTTAGAACTTCAATGATCATGTGTTTGCTTTGTTGGTAACGCCAGGCACAACCCCAAGATTTTGATTCGGGGTGGGTGGCGGGCCCCGTGAGCAAAGTGCTGTATGAGGGGGAGGTGGGAGGGAAGGCCACGAGCATTTGACCCGAACGTACACTCTCAGAAATAAGGGGTGTAGTGCTTACACTTGCTTGTCCCTATGAGTCTAACTCTGCCTGGAACTACATTTGGACGATCAGTCCACTCGACGTTGGACTGAGCTGATATCAACTTTTACAAGCGGCTTGATTGGTGCGTGATATTGCCTACCAAAGAGCTAACGCGCGTTATTAAAGACTGCATAAAAAAACAAAACCGAAGTTTTGCCTGGCAAGGCCAACAGAAACCTTGAGTGTTCTCCTTTAGTCTTTTCATGGGCGCATTATCTATTTTAACAAGTTGTAGCACTCGGCTATCAAGCCGCTCGCGAAAGTTTTTATCGCCGGTTCGGCGATCAAGTGGACTGCACGTCGAGGTGCAGGCGTAGTTCTTGGGGTATCCTTATAGTGCGACAGAGGGGGTAATACTACACCCCCTATTTCTGGAGAATGTAATCAACGGACGCGAGGAAGAACCGGAAAAACCAACCGCCGAGTGTGAGGTTACACCAGAGGTTTCTCGGCTGCCTTGTTGCGTGGCGCGTGAGAAACGCGCCTAGCGCTTTTACTGCCAACGGGTAAGGCTTGCGAAAGCGCGGATATGTGGAGATCTTGGTAGAGGCCAGTCATGATTCCCTCCCCGCAACGAACGTGACGAAAAGGAGGGCTTCGGCGCTATTTTGAAAGCGCTGTTTTGGCTGCGCTTGGCGCATCAATCACCGAAATAATGTGATTGCAATATTCGCAAATCTGCAACGCCAAAAAAGATCGATTTAATTTTTTTTATCAAATGCAGAAGCGCTTCAGGTTTTTTTAATGTAGGAACAAGCGGTAAATTTTATTTTTTGGCAATGTGCCCGTTATATTGTTTTGTGTATTCATGTTTATAATTTCCTTTATAGTTCAAGAGTATAGCGTGCCAGAGTGCACCACTAAAGGCCGATTCACATGATGGACTGATCCGCGGACGAATTGATCACGTGACGACATGTCCGCGGATCGTCCGTCTCCAAGCGCATCCACACGAGCAGAGCAAGACGCCAGCGAGGACGGACCGAAGCTGTTCGCCACCCCACAGTGCCGCGGAAACCCCAACATGCACCGGCACCGTTGTCCAAGAGAGAAATCGACGTTTGCTACCGCGTTAATGAATCGTACGCCGCTGTTACGTAGAGATCGAGACGAAACACCGTGATAGGCTTCGCGCGAAGCGCCACAGCCACTGACCCAAAGCATGAGAGGACACAGGCACGGTCCCTGCTCGAAGGGTTCCGCGTAGAAGCGACGAAGTTCTGGGCCCGCGGAGTGGGCGTTCGAAGATGCCTTCACGCACTCCGCGCTGCTCGTGCACAACACTCAAGCGCCGCCACAGCCACAAGAGAGGTCTTGCTCGGCGGAAATCTCTGATTGGACTGCAACAGTGACCAGTCGCACCGCAGCTACACGAGTCTTGACGGGAGCTTCTTGACGACAGATGCCTGGAGGAGTACCGGGACCTGCGTCGACGTCAACCGGAACAAGTTTCTGCAGTTTCTTTCACACGTGAAACCAAGAAACGCGCGACAAAATGAACCCAGCGGAACGCACAAAACATATAACGATGCGCCATTTTTGTTTATCGCCCAGAAACAAAACAAAAAAAGAGAAAGTCAACTGCCGTTGCCAGACTAAACGCTTCAAGTCGATCTCCCGCCAAAAGTCCGCGAGTGAAAAGGCGCTCGACTTTATCAGTCCGCGCACCGGACGAGGCGCGGATCGCAGGAATTGGTGACGTGCTGGTCACGTGGTACACAGTCCGCGGACGAAAATCGCGATTCGGTCCGCCGTGTGAATCGGCTTTAAGGGGGCGCCAGCCGCCGTCTGCACGCACATGGCTGAAAGCAAATGAATGAAAAGCTGACTCACGCATTTGCACTTGGGTGCAGTCGATTGACCAGGCCGCAAATCCGCGCGTAAACCGCTTACTTGGCGAGAGAACACTAGAAAAAAATGCCGTCATCACACTGGCACGGTGGGCGCCACTCAATCGAGTAAGCCGGCAAAACCCTCTAGATCTGCGAAGATAACCAGAATGGAAGGTTTTGCAGTACTTGCGGAATGCAAATCTATGCGCTCTATACTATGAAATACGGTTGCTGCCATGATATTGTCAAAATTACTTCGAAGTGCACAGAAAAAAAAATTAAGCGCGATAAATAATAAAAAAAAAATGCACCGGTTGCATGTTTTCGAGTGACGCTCCGAAAGGCGGCGCTAGCGTGTTCTCTCCCGTCGAACCCGGTCGCAAGTGGACGCAGCA
Source organism: Ixodes ricinus (assembly GCA_037355805.1). NCBI lineage: Eukaryota > Metazoa > Arthropoda > Arachnida > Ixodida > Ixodidae > Ixodes > Ixodes ricinus. Next base: position 50,597 of record JAZHYW010070216.1, read on the forward strand.
GTGTCCGGTCGCGCCTGAAGCGCAGGTGCGTAGAACCGGTGTTTGGTTTATTATTTATTTGGTCGCCGTCGCCGTAGTACGTTGACCGACTCACCGGTTATAAACAATCTGGCGTTTGCCCACGCCGGGAGTGGGCGGTATGCGTGCGCAGAAACCAGATGCGCCGAGGCAGAATCATCTGCGCATGTGCAGAGCCGACAGCAGCGCCACCAAGGTGACGCGGCGCAGAGAGTAGAGATGTTGGTCTATACCGCACCATTTTTGCAGTACTTTTTACATTTTTTAAAGCCAACGACGCTTTCGTTTTCTTATGAACGATTAATTCTTTCCTTTTTTGAGAGCTCCCGTTTTTTTTAGAAACAAGCGCTTCAAATAACGCGGAAATATTCTTCGGCTGTCCGAATATTCGTCTCCGTAAACCCGCTTTTTTCTTTTCCGGGTAGAACGCGCAAGTGGGGCTTTACCAGAAATTCCGCTGCTTTGGGGTCATCCAGGGCCAGGGATCCTGGAGATGGGTTCCGTGAACACTTCCTTGTAGGGGAAGCGTGCTGTTCTGGACCAGTCGAAAGCCCGTGATGTTCACGGCGCCGAACTCCCAGGCTCGGGCTGTTCTGAACCTCGGTACCGCATCTGCGACAGAGATGGTCGTCACCGGCAACGTTGCACCCCTTAACGCCAATCTTAATAGGCGCACACCAGTACGTATCGTCCGAGAAATGTCTCGGGCTTATCTCGAGATGACAAAGTTCTCGTAACTGGTCGTTATTTAATGGAAAAAGTTAGATTTGACTTCGTAAAACAGGAGGGACCGGCGAACTCTTTTGCCCCACAATCACCGGAGGAGCCAATGCAATTTCACCATCACACGGTACTATAAGGGCCAAGGATCAGTCATGAGAAGCGATAGCCGGTGTAGTCTTGCGCAATTCGAAAGGCCGACTTTCAAAAGCGATTTCATGCGGCGGTGCTCGGCACACATTGGTCAGAGACACCTTAACTTAAAAAAACAACAACAACAAAAAAACACAAAAAAAAAACACAAACAATGCGAGAAAAAAAAAGTACTGAAACTGTCTTTGTTTGGCCTCCAGGATTACAGAATATCTAAATTATATTTCAGATTGGAGTGGCGAGTAGCCTTAACAGCGCTTTCAAAATGGCGCGCCGATGCCCCTACTTCTCGTCGCGTTCGTTGCGAGGAGGGGAATCGGGACGTATTAATTATACGGAATGCTCAGCATTTCCGCGCTTTCTGCAAGCCTCAACTGAGCGGTGAAAAGCTTGATGCGCGTTCCCTCACAAGCGTCACGCGCAAGGCAGCTGAGACATCAGGGTTTGACGTCGTACCTTGCAGGTTTTGTTTTTCGGTTGTTCTCGCGTCGTTTGGGTCAAATGCTTGAGATAATTCAAACTGAGACTCCATTGCTCGTCTTACCCAAGCATCAAGGAGAATGCAGGGATTGGTGTTCCACGCGCCGCACGTGCTGGCCTCAGCTAGTAGTAACTTTTCCAAGCAAAAACCTAAAACAAATGGCATCTTGCACGCGCGTTCGTCAATGCTTTCTGCTTGGTTATTTACTTCGAATCTTTTATACAGGAAAGGCGTGCGCGTGTGGCGCGTGGAACACCAATCCCTGCATTCTCCTTGATGCTTGGGTAAGACAGCAAATGGTCTATTCCATGGACAAGAAGAAGCCAAAATTCGCCCCTAACTCTTCCTTTTTTTTCAAGAACCAAGGAAGTAAGTCGCTGCTTTCGAAGGTGAGCAGTGTACGTGCCATTCGCACGAACGCTGGAAAACATGCACCGACCTGAAGTCCTTTTCTCGAAGAGTCATATATACCTCATCTCACCTTAGTATGGACTATTGTTAGCCGCGCGTGCTAAAGCGCGAGCTGGTTGCTTCGAATGAAGACTCGGCGGCTGAACGAGCGCTCGTGCAGCAGAGTGCTCCAGCCAAGGCAGTCAAAGCCAGCCGCTCGCGCTAGCACTGGCATTCGCGGTTAGTCCATGCTGAGGTGAGACGAAGTACAGACTGGCGTGTGCGACGAAAAGCGTCGCTGTGCTCGCGATTCCACGATGGACCTAGAACTCACTGCGATGTCTACCGGATAACTTCCCCGCTTTCGTCAACTAAAGTTTGGACCATGAGAGAAACTCAAGTCCGACCGTGTTGCTTGCTGAGCATGCGATGACCTCAAGTTTTATGGTGCTCTATGCGACGGACAATCTTACTCAAATCAGGCTTGCTGCTAGGCGCTGACGATCCATAGCCCAGAGGAGATCCCGTGACATCCCGTCAAGACAGATCCTGGTCGTGATGTCACGGAGAGGAACCGAAGGCCACGGTCACACCGGTAATGGGGAGTTTTAAGGAACCGGTTTCGCACATCCGGTACGGTACGATGGGCCCTCCGGTACGAGCTGCGCATATGCGAGTCTTCTGCAGTGGCGCATGCGCAGCTTGGCACCGGAGGGCCCACCGCATACCGTATCGGATGTGCGAAACCTAAAACTGCCTGACATATAGTACAAAGACAGTCTGCACACGTTGTCTGAGGCGTGTTTCTTCCTTGTACATGACGATCCTGTAACATTGGTCACGCCAAAACTACCTATAATCACGTTCGAAGCAGGTATATGAATGAAGCCTTCCACCATGCTTTAGGCGTCTCCGCAGATAATTCTGTCATCACATGTCTGCAGCGAACACTCGTGTCTTTTGCAAGATGTATGGCCAGGGTGACAGCGGCGACGACTAGAGGTTATGGTTCACACGCTTGCGACTACTTTCAACCGTGTGCTTAGGAACCATTTAAATGTTGTACAACGAGAAATCACATTGGCGCCATCTGTTGGGTGGAACGCTTGACAATTCCAGATATTTCCTACTTTTTCGCGCATCATTCTTTTTCTTTTTTCTCTGTTTGAAATTTTTTTTTGCAATGTTATAAACGACAATTTGTCATAGATAGAACGTACATTTGATCTCGAAAATACTGCTAAACGTTCGCTCTCTTGAAGTGTAGCTTCCGGAGTCACCTCATAGATGGCGCTAGCGTGCCAGAGTGTTTTCTCGTCGCAGGAGATTGCAAGAACTCGGTCCTGAGCAAATGCCAGTGTGTGACCGGGCCTTTGCGGAGCGCAGGTCCGTCTGGTTTCCAGCGCAGGGTTGCGATGGCGTTAGAATGGCGAGTTCTGATTGAGCTCTGGTTGGAAGGATAGTGGGTAGACTTCGATGCTAGCTGCCTTGAGGTCTACCCACTATCCTCCCAACCGGAGCCAATCAGAGCTCGGCGTTCTGCTGAAGTCACCGCAATCCCACCGCAAGAAGCAGACGAATTTGCACAACGCATAGCTCTCTTTCGTTGCTACTTCTCGCAAACGGGCGACTTGACGCTGCCCTTCCGAGACACTCACGAGGCTGGTGAGCAGGAAGTGGTAGTTTCTCCGGCCCATGAAGGGGTCCCGGACGTGGTTGATGATGATCTCGCGGGTGGTCTCGGCGGTGCAGTCGAGCACCACGTACTTGCGCGACTCTCGGTCTCGGTCCTCCAGGCGGCGCAGGTAGCCGTTCACGTCGCTGGCGTTGCGCACCCGACGCACCACCCTCACTTCCAGGTGGTACCGGTCCGTCGTCAGCTGGAACAGGTGCTGCAGCTTCAGCAGCCCTGCAGCGCACATACACGCACACAAGGAGTGCTTTACGAATGGCGACAACGACGACGTCCGGTCTCGGACTCTGGGAGAAATCTGACCGTCAACCTTCCCGTCAAAACACACGGGCAGAGCCAATCATTGCAACCGATGGAGGGAAACAAGCCTGGCATATGTTCAGACCCAAGAAAACACTGCGCGGTGGCACTGAGCCTGATGTTACACGATGCGCACAATGTTGTACCCACTGATCTCTATGTCTATTTGCTGGATCGCGTTTGGCCAGCTCCGCCTATGGACCGGAATGCGGTCACTGGCGGCCATCTTTAGGTAGAGTTATATCGTCTCTAGCCATCATTGTAATATGGCGGACAGCGCAATGGCGGCAGGCTACCATAAAAAAAGCCGTGGATCTAGTACACTGGTACCGTGGGTGATATTTCGTGCTTGATTGAAGTTGTTCGACGAAGCAGATTCTTGAAACCCGGCGTGAATGGTAGCCTCATCTTTGGGGACCCGGCGAAAGTTCTACGAAAGCGCAGCACCGGGGAAAAGCAGCGCAGCTCGCATCAAAAGCAGACTACGTACCGGCGTCTGCTTTCGAGGCTTCTTTCGGTGCGACTTTTGATGCGTGGCTGTGCTACTTTTCCCCGGTGCTGTGCGGTTGTGAAACTTTACCGGGTCCTCAAGGACCGGGCTACCGTTCCGCCGGGTTTCAAAAACATGTTTCGTCAAACAATTTCAATCAATCACGGAATATCACCCACGCTATTTTGATGGCAGCCTGCACCATACTATGGTGCCTGGAACGCGTCTCCGACTGGTGTGTTTACCGCGGCCAAAAAAGTGGTCCCTCGATTTCCGCCTGATGACGTCATAGAAGCGTCATGTTGTCGCCGGTCGCGATCCTGGCGGCGTCCTAACAGTTGTGGTGTGTGGCAGACGCCTGTTCTGCTGCAGGTCGCTCTCCACTGTGACAGTCCACGGAAGCTGTTGTTGCCGGAAGTTGGGATCGTCGACGGCAGACGATGGCGACACTGCGTCTGCTCGTGCTTTCGCCAGCATTTCTGGTGACCACCCGCTGATCGCAACAGTCAACAGCATGACACTCCACGCATCATTTGTTGCCACTTCGGGACCACGATGGTAGTGGCGATAGATGCTAAATACACCAGTCAAAGACGCGATCCAGGCACCATACCATAACGCCACCAAAACGACAATCGACAGGGATGGACGATGGCGGCTGCCAAGTGGCTGCAGCAGCAGCGTAAAGCTGAGGCTGTATAACTCCACCTAAAAAGTGGCTGCCAGTGACCACATTTGGCGGGCGGGCGAGCGCGATCGCAGCTATTGTGCATCTGCGATCAGTGGCTGTACCGCCAGTATGTTTTGTTGTTTTTTAGGTCTGACATGCGCGGCGTCGTCAAATCGCCGAACTTCATCTGTAAATTCGCGGTGATTGGCTCTGCTAAGTGTTTTTGCGGAAAAGCAGACGCTTCATATTTTTAAAGCGATTGGCTCTAAAACGTGATTAGCTTTCTTGGGATCTTCAGGCCGCTTTGAGGTATGTTTCTGACCGTTTATTTTTCCACTTATATCTAGCGCGGAAACGACGTCGGGCAACTCATCCACAAAAATCGGCTTCTGCCAGATTTGGTCGGGGAAATGGACGTCACGTGACCTCGGGACCGAACATTCCGGTTCCACGCTAAATTTAGCGGGTAAAAATGACGTCTTCGTGGCTTGATGTCACGTGACCTACAGACTAATTCAGTTTTACCCGCTAAATGTGGCGGGAGAACTGACACCTGACCGGCCGCGACATCTTTCGACTGTCTGCAACTAATCGCTTAAATAGACAGCAACGATCGCTGGTTCTGCCCGAATTCGTCTTGAAGCGCACAAGTTGTGACTGGCGCCATCGCACTCTCTATCGGGCAGAAGATTGAACAATCACGCTCTCTGAAGTCCTCGTAGTAGCTTTATAGGAATACGGTGGCCAGGGCGTGTACCTATGTGTCCTACTTTCCCCTTGCAGCCAAAGTTTCTGGCCCAGTCATTACCACAATAATTTTTAAAAAAATATCGAACCAAGACAAAAAAAACACAATAAGTTACGCTTTTAATTTCTTCAGCTGCCGGATGGACTCACGAGTACGACTTCAAAGGTTGTGGGAAACGAACATAAATTAATTTGTATTCGGCGGAGCAAACAAGCTGGGGAGCAGAAAAAGTACCGCTATATAGTTCGATCTCTTCCCATAATCCCCTGAAAATATCATTGTTCAATAACGATGTCACTGTCGTAGCACCGCTTCTCTTGAATGCGGGAATCGCAACCTAACATGAGCAAACCTGACGCGAACTCGACACCATCTAGAATGCAGTGAGGCCTCCAAAGCCCTCATTCTTCCTTCATGGAGCGTTACCATAACTCGACTCGCAACCCCAACTATAGGCCCTTTTCAAAAGGGTCTACGGCCCCATTAGTTGGTCATGCACTAGCGAACAGGCACGCATTGGACACGGAAAAGCGCTTCGTCAAGTGTTTGGAGTGTACTCGGATCGGAACTGCGAATTCCGCACGAGCGTTGCGTCAGTTAGCTCGGCGCGAAGATCGGACCGCAATCAGGGGCTGCACGCCGGGAGCGGTGCAGGACCAACTAATGGCGTCTCCGCATAAATTTATGACATCCTTTGACCATTTCGAAAGCGTGTTGTCGCCCGGGCCCGATGCCTGAGCGTTCTTTCGACGCGCTGACTGCACACTTCGACCGGTCTCACTAAGGTGCAGACTTGTGCCCGTTACTTGAAAAATGTAATGGATTGCAGTTACAAATCACCGAGCCTCAAATGTGATGGAATACGGTTACAAATTACTTTCGTTGAAAAGTAATGAATCGCTTTACTTGTTACGTAACAAATTTACATTCACGTTAGCTTTTTCCGTACACTTATCCAGAAAACAATAGGAAACCGTTTTGATGTTTTCAAAAATTCTGCACCTGCTTTTGTTCGTCCCCTTTTCTTTCGCTACGCCCTCATTATGGTAGTCTTTGTAAAATAAAATATTGTATTTAATAGAAAAAAATGTAGGTGCACTCCATTCACCTATAAGCTGTCAAGGCAGCGAAAGCTGCACCCACACCGCTCATCCCGCTAGCTTACGGCGGCTGGCGAAATGATCCTAGAGATTCCATACGATAAAGCTAGCGATTGCTGCGCGCATGCTCTCAATTGGCGGCATCTTCCTCCGCTCAGTAGATCGAAGAGGACAACGCCTGCCATCGGCGTTGTCTTCTTCTAACTTTGTTTTTTCGCATATTTAGCCTTAGCCTTGCCACAACTTTCTAAGTGGTTCTGGTGACTGGTCATACAAAAGATCGTGTTTTCTCATCGGTCGTTCTCTCTCTCTTCACGATGTTTTCTATTTGGGTGAACTTGCCATCTTTATTCTGCTGATATGTCTGCTCATATCACTCCAGTTTCTCGTATTATGCTCACGCCTTTAAAATTACCAAAGAGTAGCGATAGCAATGAAGGTGCAATCTGTTACTGCAATGATTGAACAATAGTACATTACAATTTCATTGCCGCAAAAAAGTAACGACAGCAATTACAATACTTGCCAAGTAACGGATTACAAGTAATCCGTTAACATTTGTAGCGCACTACTTTCCAAGTCTGCTGTTGATGACGTCAAAATTTGAGTGCGCGGTGCTCTCGGTTAATATCCGGTAGTGGTGTCGACTGAACACCTTACCTGGACGGTGATAATCAGGAAACGCGGGGGGGGGGGTCTTATCACGTTCACGCCTTCTTGCTTCGTGATTCGATTCTTTGGAGTTCTTATCGTCGATTGCTGGGTCTGCACTGCTGTAGACCGTTGATAATGACATGCCTTGAAACGCCGCTGCTCCGCGATTCGATCGGTGAGACGTTGTCCAGACGTTATATGTGTATTCTGATGCACTGAACATTTTGAAAATTGTATTCCATGTATGCAAGACGCGTCGTTCTTGCAACGAGTGAGATGATGCGTCACGAAAAGAAAAAAGACGCTGGTTGTCTTATGCCTCGTGTGTTTTAAATTCTTCGGCTGAAGCAGACATTCCACGCCAGTTACTGTCGAGCTGCAACCTCGAGGTTGGGACCTCCTGCATCGTAAACATACGCCGCTGCGCCCACTAAAGCTTATCCTGGAGAGCACGCTGCCGACAGCGAAGCATCGAAATTTGGCCGCGACCAAATATGCACAGTCTGTTCTCTCCGTGCCGCGTTCAGGCTATTTTCTGGACGTCGAGTGGGTGACAAAATGTAGGATTGGAACAAGGCAGCGACTTTGCGTAAATAACACTCGAGGGAGAGAGAAAGAAAAAAAGAAAACAGCAAGAACACAGAGATAACAAAAAATAAATTCGGAACAACCGAAAGCAGATCCGGACCCCGTCCGACGACTGGAAATCCTCTTGCGTGTTCAACTCTTCTTCCGACCTACCGCGCACATGCGTGTGTACTTGCGGGGCACTCTGACGGTCTTTTTTTTTTTTTTTTGACTCGACGATCGAAAAGCGCGGTTTCGTCAGCGTCTCGCTTCGAATGGAAAGCTTGATTCTGGTGAGCTGGTTGTTTCCAGCGTCTGCGTAGAATTGTCTCCAAAACTTGAGAACAACGACTGCATCTCTATTTTTTTTGCGTTTAGTTTGAGTTTTCGTTGCAAAAGGAAAAAAAGAAGAAAAGTTATACTAACTATATATGTGCGACTCGTTGCTAACACGCAAGCGTTCCCATGTCTTCTAGCGCTGAGCACAAACTCGCCCAACAATTCAGCAGCTTTTGATCTCCTTACACGATGACAGCAACTATCTATGAACAGCCAAAAATACCAAATGGCATTATTTGGTGGTTGTGGATGAAGATTGCATAGATAAAGATCAATGTACTGATCTTTTTATTAGGCTGTTTGCCACCTGCAGGGTGCTCTTCCAGCAACATGTTGCCTGTTTCGTTGAAGCTCCCTTGAGCGCGCATGTGCACAGACTTCCAAAATGTGATGCCTCTGAGGCAACTTTATTAGAGGCAATGGCTCTTTAACTAATGACTTTGATTTTAAGCTGAAGGTTGCGTTTGCTGAACGGTTTGCCAAATGAGAAACGCGGCTATGTTCCTGTTGTGCTTTGCTGCAGAAACCGGACATGCGACATCATGGCTTGCGTCATGAATCTCCATAGTCCGGAGTCTCTTTGGCACGTTGAGCACGAGTCCTATGCGCTACGTTGCCGCTTTTAATGCGAGAGCGTTAACTGTCCTATGGAGCGAGCCCGGCGTTATCAGCTTTTGAAGCCGCGCCAAACGGTACCTAAATTCCCCTCTCCCATGGAGCGAAGTGCTGTAGGGTGTAGCAGCCACCCCATTGCGGCGGCGGCAGTGGTTCAAGAAACGCCACCCAACAGAGAAGCCCTCTCTATGGCGCAGCGGGTCGGCCGCACAGCCATGGCAGAGACCGCCCGGCAGACTCCGGAAAGGCCGCATAGCCGGGATTCAACGCGGCGCGCAGCTGGAGGAATACGATATATGTATACAAATGCTTTCGCATTCCGACACGTTAGCTAACTTAATAGTCTTTCGTAGTTGTTTTTTTTCAGCTGAGAGTTGCTCGTTTGTGCCTTTTCTCTCGCGAGGCATTCTTGAAAACTGCAGTGACGCATCCAGTGAAAACTTCGTCCCGCGACCCGTACGCAGCCTGCGTCGGCGTATACGACAGCAGATTTCTAAAAAAAAGTTTTATGAGGGTGACTTAAAAGAAGACGAAGAAAGATGTTTAAAAATGAGTTCGCAAAATTACCGTGACTTTCGAAAATTTTTCTTTTTAGAAAACGTCAGTGGCACTCAGTGTTGTAGGCGTTACAAAAGGTAAGGAAATACGTTATTCGCGGTGCATCCGGGAACGCGGCTATGCAACCGTTACCGACTAAGAGTAAGGCACATTACTTTTGCGTTCGGATTTTATTTATGAATTTAAACGTTTTGCTGTTTCGACTTCTTTGAAGGTATGCACAAAAGCCATATTTTAAGAAACTAAGTTCACACAGAAACTTAACATAATGAACTTATCGTTTATATGCTTTTTGGTTTTGAATGTATATATGATATGAGTGTGAAGAATTCACACTAAGTGCAACAAAAACACACACACACACACGCAGACACACACACACACACAAGCACACAAAATAAGTTTGTAATACC